>JAKTXG010000128.1:0-32920 GCA_030561385.1 Suhomyces bribrorum | reverse complement strand
CGATTTTAGGTAAAGTTGGGTGGGTAACCGAACACATCAATATTGAATCGGATTCAGTGAAATATTGAAATATTCAAACTCAAAAGGAAATTTCACAGAAAATCATAGAAAATCACAAACAATTCACTTGTTTAAATACTTGGACATCTAACATTTCTCTTTCAAAAACCCTTGATCGTTTTTTATTGTTTTCGATAATTTCATGATATTTCATTTACTCCAAATTAACAATTTTTCAGTTTTTTCAAATTTTTCAAATTTTGCAGAATTATATACATTTGAATAAGTCTAATGATAGTTCGGTATAAAGACCACCAATTGACCTGTCAAACCACCCATAATCAACATCTAAAACATACACATCATAAACGCTATAACCTACTATTGCCAATGTCCATCTGTTGATTCCTTTACTTCAATCTTCATGGTGACTCAAAATCGTATCACGTTACCTTTTTACCCCAACATCAGTCGACCCAATTATGAGTGACGATTTGCGACATGTTTAAAACACCAGTTTCCCGCCACTCAATCACTAGACTCATCAGAACCATGACCACCAAGGAAGACCCCCTCATCTTTGCTCCCGAGACCTACCAGTACACCAAGGGCCACTTGAACGAAAGCGAGGTGAACGCAGACCCTTTCAAACAGTTCCATATCTGGTTCAAGCAAGCACAGACTGAATTGCCCAAGGGTTCGGATATCATACCGGAAGCAACCACGTTTTCCACCGCCAGGTTGCCGTCAGGAAGGGTGTCGTCACGGATTGTGTTGATGAAGGAGTTGGACCATTTGGGGTTCACGGTATACTCCAATTGGGACACTTCCAAGAAGAATAGTGATTTCGAAACCAATAAGCATGCTGCATTGACGTTTTTCTGGCCCCACGTCCAAAGACAGGTCCGGGTCGAAGGGTTGATGCAGAAAGTAGACCGAGAAACCACCGTCAGATACTTCAACACTCGGCCTAGAGGGTCCAAGATCGGGGCCTGGACTTCACCCCAGTCTCAAATCATTGAATCTAGAGACCAATTGAACCAATTGAATGACTCATACACCAATAAGTTCAAGGACTTGAAAGATGATGAGATTCCTTGTCCCGAAAACTGGGGTGGGGTCAGAATCGTGCCTTTGGAAATTGAATTTTGGCAAGGTGGGCTCAGTAGACTCCATGATAGAATCACCTATAGAAAAGACTCCGTGGATCAACAATGGAGTGTGGTTAGACTTTCTCCATGAGTTTTTTTTCCTGTTAATGAATAATAAAAAAGAAAAGAAGAAAACAAAGTAAAAGAATAGACTACATGTTTGTGAAAAATATCGTATATACATGAAATTCGAACCGTACCTCAACTAGCCCTCACAAAGTTTGCTGTCCCCTTTTGTAGACATATCTATAAACTTTGCCATAAGCCAGTTTTCCTGGAATAGGCTTACTTTGAGGAGTTTTTCAAGTTTTGCTTGTTGTACTCCAAAGGCTCCTCTCTCACCGGAATCCACTTCTTCTCCTTTAATTTGAGTTGATCATCAGTCAAATACTTGCCAGGATAAACCAAACCTTCATCCACAGGGTCCAAGTCGGTCTGTGGAGCTTCGGGGTCCTTGATCAAGCCGTTTTCTCTCTTCTTTCCCTTCAAAAACGTTCTGATCTCCGCAAAACAATGCATACACATGAAATGTGATCGCTTGACATGTCCACAAGCTGGACACCTCACGATATTATTGAGCTGTTTGATCTGCTTGTCACCCGGGGTGTACAACTTGGTTCTGTGTCTTCTCTTCGACATCTTCTTCTTGGGAGCTGCCTTCAAAATCGTGCCGTTATCTATCATGAATGGAGGCTGGCCATTGTTATGTTCCATTTGTTCTTTCAACTCCTGCAATCTTCTGTCGATGTTCTGGCCAAAAAGACTGGCCATGGGAAATGCCGGCATCTTGGGCAACGCCCCTAAGAGCGCCTGCGGCAACGAGAACGCACCCCCGATTCTAAGTGACATCGACATCCTGGTGGTACCTTTATAAACTAGTATATCGAAAATTTTCATGGATTGAGATAAAAAAAACGTGTCACATGACGTGTCACGTGCAATGGCACGTGCCGCTAGCCGATCTGGTCGTGCGCCCCGTCCGCAAAATTTACGCGTACCACAAACAACTTAACCGACAATTGTTGTCAGTAAACAACTAACCACTTTTCTTCCCAATGTCTGCCTCCGTGGAAGAGCCCAAGAACAGCCACCCCAAGAAATATGTCGGTTTCGACACTATCACCACCCAGATCGAAAACCGGTTGTTGAAGCGGGGATTCCAGTTCAACATCATGGTAGTTGGTAGATCAGGGTTGGGAAAGAGTACTTTAGTCAACACTTTGTTTTGGTCGAAGTTGGCCCATTCTAATGGGAGAAAGCACGTGCTGGAGCCCATTGAAAAGACCACTGAGATTAAGGTCAGTTCCCATAGTTTGGTGGAAAATACTGTTCGATTGAATATCAATGTGATTGATACTCCTGGGTTTGGTGATCAGATCAATAATGAAAAGTGCTGGGAGCCTTTGGTCAAGTACATCAAGGAGCAACACTCGCAATATTTGAGAAAGGAATTAACTGCTCAAAGAGATAGATATATTCCTGATACTAGAGTCCATTGTATTTTATATTTCATTCCTCCTAATGGACAAAAGTTGAAACAATTGGATGTCCAAGCAATGAAGAAGTTGAGTGAAATTGCCAACGTTGTGCCTATCATTGCCAAATCTGACTCGTTGACCATTGAAGAAAGAACCGACTTCAAAAAACTCTTGCAAAACGAATTTATCAAGTATAATTTCAATATCTATCCCTACGATAGCGAAGACTTGTACGACGAAGAAAGACAATTGAATGAGGATATCAAGTCGTTGATCCCCTTTGCCATTGCTGGTTCTGAAAAGGAAATCCAAATCAATGGTGAATTGGTTAGAGGTAGAAAAACAAGATGGGGGGCCATTAATATCGAGGATATTAGTCAATGTGAGTTTGTGTTCTTGAGAGACTTTTTGACCAGAACCCATTTGCAAGACTTAATCGAAACCACCGCCTTGGTCCATTATGAAACCTTCAGATCCAAGCAATTGATTGCATTGAAGGAAAACGCCAGTAACCACCCAAACAGACTGTCTGCCCCTGTCCAGCCAGGCAGTCAACCTTCCCTGAACGATATCCAGGGCCAAAATGGATACCATAGGGCTTGAACGACGTTTGAAAATATATATATCTTTTTTGTTTTGAACACCGAGGTTGGATACTAAAATAGTTCTAGGGCTCCATTGGCCCCTACAGTTTGTCCCTACAGTTTGTCCCTCTATGGTTTTTGCTTTATTTCTATACTGTTGGCTTGCGTCTCTCCGCAGAAGTGCTGGATGGTCCAAACTAGCTTTTATCATTATCTTTATTTAGTCGTTACTATAATATATCGAATCAACACAGTAATAAGTGCCATATATGTATTAAATCGTTGGTATAACTAACTTTCTAGTGAACTGATCTTTCTGGTTCCAAACGGAAAAAATTCCGTTTTTTTTTTAATAATCCAAGTGCCTACATACACACCTTCGTGCCACCTCATCCATGACTCGCCAGGCCCACCAGATCCTAGATTTTTCACTCGGTTTGTCTTGATGTGATCAATGGTATCAATGACCTGCACACAAGCGCCATCATTATCATTATATCTCCACGCGACGCGTACCGCTACTTCATCACTACTTATCATTACAGACGATGGGTGTTAAAGGTAAGTGCTAATTTACAGTAAACAGGTAGGGGAGGGGCCCAGCCGGTTTCTCCCGGGCTGGCAGTACCGGTTTCCCCCGGGAATTCTCGGATAGTTGCCCAGTGGGATCTCTGTCATACATTGATATTTCCAGTAACTAACGCCAGGTCTTAACCAGCTCATCAAAGAGCATTCGCCCCATGCATTCAAAGAGTTCCAATTGAAGAATCTATTCGGAAGAAAAGTGGCCATTGATGCGTCCATGTGCTTGTACCAGTTTTTGATTGCAGTTAGACAATCAGATGGCCAGCAGTTGACCAATGAGAACGGAGAAACAACGTCTCATTTGCTGGGGTTATTCTATCGGACAATTCGTATGGTAGAAAACAATATCAAGCCAGTTTATGTTTTTGATGGAAAACCCCCGGTTTTGAAAGGAGGCGAACTTGAAAAAAGATTGTTGAAGAGAGAAGAGGCCCAGAAACAGATCGATGCCATCAAGGATACTGGAACCGTGGAAGAAATGATGAAGTACGAGAAGAGATTGGTAAGGGTATCACGGGAGCAAAACGACGAGGCCAAAAAGTTACTAGAATTGATGGGGATACCGTTTGTCGTTGCACCTTGTGAAGCAGAGGCCCAATGTGCTGAATTGGCCAGAGGTGGCAAGGTGTTTGCTGCTGCCTCTGAAGATATGGATACACTCTGCTATGAACCTCCGTATCTCTTGAGACACTTGACGTTTGCTGAAGCCCGGAAAATGCCCATTGACCAAATCACTTATTCAGAAGCTATTGAAGGATTGGGATTCTCCAAACCCCAGTTCATCGATTTGTGTATTTTATTAGGAAGTGACTACTGTGAAACCATCAAAGGCGTCGGGCCTGTGACCGCCTATAAGCTTATCAAAGAACATGGCTCAATTGAGAAAATTGTGGATTGGATCAACAGTAATCCTGGAAAAACAAAGTATAAGGTGCCCGAAAACTGGCCCTACGATGAGGCAAGACAATTGTTCATGAACCCTGAAGTCACTCCTGCTGGAGATGTGTCCCTAAAGTGGAATGAGCCGGATATTAAGGGCTTGGTCCAGTATATGGTGCAAGAAAAGGGATTTAGTGAAGACAGAATAAGGTCAGGAGCAGAGAAGTTGAAAAAGGGGTTGAAAAGTGGAGTCCAAGGTCGGTTGGACGGATTCTTCCTGGTGGTTCCATCCAAGAAACCAGACACCAAAAGATCTAGTACTGGAAAGGATACCAAGACCACAAAAAAGGGCAGGAAAAAGTGAACCACTCAATGTATTTATAGAGTTATTTTTGAGTTTTTTTTTTTACATAGCTTAATGAACTATTGTATTATTGTGTATGTAGGGCACAGCCTTAATCCTTTGACTTTGGTTTCTTCTTCTCGGCCTCAGCTTCCTTCTCGGCCTCGATTTCATCAACGTATTTCTTGATTTCGTCCACACTCAATTGATTGATTGCATTGCCGGATTTCAACACTGATACTTCGATATTCTTTGCTCCGGTTTGTACCACTTCCAACAACGATTTTATACTCAATTTGATGGTCTCTTCATCGTTCAAGTCTTCCTTGTAGTGCTTTTCCAAGAATTCTCTGACAGTCTTCGATGATCTACCAATGGCACCAGCTTTCCAGGCATTATAGACACCCGAAGGTTCGGTTTGAAATAATTTGGGAACGGTATCATTGCTGTCAAACCCAGCAATAATGGTAGCTATACCAAACGGTCTCACACCTCCCGATTGGGTGTACTTTTGCTGGACTCCAGCAACATATTTGGTCAAGTATTCAATGGATACTGCATCTTCCAAGGTCAATCTATGAGATTGGGCCTCGACTCTGGCCTTATCCACCAAAACACGAGCATCGGCATTCAATCCGGCAAATGCCAACAACGCGTGGTTGTCGACCTTACAAATCTTGGAGGGGGTGATTCTTGGGTCTTGCAATTTCAAAGTGGTTCTCTTCTCACATCCCAACACCACACATTCCTTACCTTTGACACCAACGGCACAAGTACCTCTTTTGACTGCTTCTGACGCGTACTCAACCTCTAAACGTTAGTATGGTTCCGGGATGATTACCCAATTGTACTTACGGAACACATGTCCATCAGGCCTAGAAGGTTAGTAGGTGGCTAATATGGGTGGCGGTCAAGGCCCCAAAACAGCATGTAACGCAGGGGAAACCACGGAAAGAAGGACTCCCCACCCAATTCCGAAGTTTCCGATTGGCCCATTACTTACGAGAAAATCGACAATGCACTATCGTATCCACTCATGGTTGTATATGTTGTATGTGATAGTCTTGATTGTAAGTTGGGCACTGAGATTTGCCGCTAGAAACCCACATGACCCGTATCACGTGACTGATGATATGGGTTGGGACCACCCCAAGTTTTACTGCCACTGAGGGCATCACCAGCAATGGCAGCACAGACGAAGGGCCAAGGCGGGGCGGGCAAGGCACGTGTGCCCAAGACGATCCCCCACAAGGACCATTACGCCCGGATGTCGTATCTCTTCCAGGCCAGCGGGCAGCTAGCGCTAAAGCCCCAGTACGCCGGGTTGTCTAGGCACTATGCACGGACCATGGACCTGGTGGCCAAGAAGACGGTGTTGAAGCTTACGCCGGCACTCAAGAGGCAGATCTGTAGAAAGTGCTACTGTTTCTTGATACCGGGGATAACGATGAAGATGTATATCGAGAACCGATCCAAGACCAAAGGAGCGAACAACGATGTGTTAGTGAACCAGTGTGTGGAATGTGGAGAGGAAAAGAGGTATCCAATCGGACAGGACCGGGAGTATGTGTTGTTCAGTGAGAGGGACGATGTTAAGATCATGGCCGAGTGAGCATCACGAGGCATCACCAGGGTGGTGATGGAGACGGTTATATCAGATCAACAGTGGATGGGGACTTTTATAGAGGTAACATAGCATTCGATAATAGACTTTACAAATGACGAAAGACAAATCAAATGTAGCCTGTACTGCCAACTAATAGAAAGGGAATAAGAGAAAATAAAGGAATGAGGAACAAGAACGATAAGAACAAGAACGATAAGAACAAACAAAATAGAACGAACAAACGTAAACGACAAGAACATCAAGAACAAACAAAACCTATATAAACCAGAACAACCAAAAATCAAACGTCTATAACAAACAATAAAAAGGCAAAATAGGCATTACAGGTAACACAACTAACATGTATTAACTCTACATATCAACTAGTTGTTTGGCTAATCCTTAGGCCCAAGCATGTTTTCGGGCCTCACCCAATGGTCGAAATCCTCTTCACTCAACATGTCCAACTCCATGGCACTCTGCTTCAAAGTCAAGCCCTTCTTATGGGCATTCTTGGCCACCTTGGAAGCGTTGTCGTAACCAATCTTGGGGTTCAATGCTGTGACCAACATCAATGATTCGTGCAACAACTTGCTGATTTTGTCTTCATTGGCAACAATACCTTCGACACAATTGATTCGGAATGACTTACAAGCATCACCAAGCAATCTGATTGAGCTCAACAAGTTGTAGGCCATCACAGGCTTGAACACGTTCAATTCAAATTGACCCGAGGCTCCAGAAAAGGTGATGGTGGTATGATTACCCATGACTTGAGCACAAACCATAGTCATGGCTTCACATTGGGTAGGATTCACTTTACCAGGCATGATAGACGAACCTGGTTCGTTTTCTGGTAACGACAACTCCCCATACCCACACCTAGGCCCCGAACCCAAGTACCTGATGTCGTTGGCGATCTTGAACAAAGAAACTGCCAAAGTATTCAAGGCACCAGAAGCTTCAACAAACGCATCGTGGGCTGCCAATGCTTCGAACTTGTTGGGGGCGGTTTCGAACTTCAAGCCTGTAAGCTTCGACACCTCGGCAGCCACCTTCACATCAAACCCTTTCTTGGTGTTCAATCCAGTACCAACAGCAGTACCACCTTGGGCCAAAAGAGCCAATCTAGGAATGGTTTGCTCAATTCTACTGATGCCAAACGTCAACTGTTGAACATACCCAGAAAATTCCTGGCCCAAGGTCAATGGCGTGGCATCTTGCAAGTGAGTTCTACCGATCTTGATGATATGGTTGAACTCGTCCGATTTGACTTGGAATGCATCACGGAGTTCTTTGAGTTTGGGCAACAAGTTGTTGGAGATTTCCACCACCGCTGCAATGTGCATCACAGTAGGGAAAGTGTCATTGGACGATTGTGACATATTGACATGGTCATTGGGATGGACCGGTTTCTTGGACCCCAACACTCCTCCCAAGATCTCAATGGAACGGTTGGAGATCACCTCATTGGCATTCATATTGGATTGAGTTCCTGATCCAGTTTGGTAGATCACCAAGGGAAAGTGGTCATTGAGCTTGCCATCGGCAACTTCGGAGGCAGCCTGCTTCATGGCAGCAGCAAGCTTGGGGTCCAAAAGACCAAGCTCTTCGTTGACAGTGGCAGCGGCCTTTTTCAACACTCCGAAGGCCTTGATGATTGGCACCGGCATCTTAATGTCACCAATGTCAAAATTGCCCAAGGATCTTTGGGATTGGGCCCCCCAGTACTTTTCATTGGCAACAGAGATTTCACCAAAGGCGTCGGTTTCGATTCTAGACATGTTTTGGTGGTGTAGTGATGAGTGAATAGTGTGAAAATTGCTTCAAATAAGTTGGTACATTGCTCGGAGATTTTCGGAGTGCTGCAGCTCCGGGAACCGCCGTCCCCACCTTTTGACAGCCAAATGGCTCCAACAGGAGCTCGGAACTGGTTTATTACGATGAATTCGATCAACTCCGGGACCTCTTCCGGCTCTACTACTGGAATCTATCGCCGGAATTGTCCACCACTTATTCCACCATGTGTGCGCACATTAAGTGAAAGAAGTCAATTAACTATTTGAGGCGATAGTGTACATCATGGAACTACTCGTAGGAAAAAACGGTTTTCTAGGGTGGTGTATTGCTGGAATTGAATACTAAGGAATTGCTTAGATCGTGAAACACTTCTGGTTATGGTAGGGCATTCAAAGTATAATCACTTCTACTTTGGCCTTATCCTATCTTAATATAGTAGATATAATAGTATGGGATGGATAATTAGATAGGAAAATTTAATCTGGTCAAACGGTATTCTTTTGTTGCTGTAGTGAGCCTCTCTCTTTATTTTGATATGCTATTTGGTGGCCCCTTTCGCCTACTTTATATTGAGGAGAGCCCTTCAGTTAATTAAAAAAAAAAACTGTTGATTTAGCTCTATTTGTACTTTCAATGCTTAAAGCCCGTAGCTCTGGTTGATTCCATATTATTTCGTGAACCCCGAGCGAAAATAAAGCTTGCCCTATTTGGTCTTTATTAAAATAGAGTGATATCATATTTGCAATGTTATTTATAGTTGTTTGAAAGGGTTCTTCGTCAAGAGTTGAATGGTAAATGTCGACACTATTCATGGGGTCAAAATTAGTTGAGAATTACCTCAATCAGTTATCTAATATTCTAATATGATATGTTTTGCAGCTTTCCAAATACACCCATTCGTGAAGATCTATCGTATTACTTGAAAGAATACCAGCTTGGTCACTGTGATTGGATTGATCAATCATATTCACGTATCAATTTTATTCATACCCTATATACCATTAACTGCATTAACAGAAAAAGAGTTGCCCAACTTTAAGTTAATTCGCAATGCAAGACTTGTCGAAGTGACTATACAATATTCGTTTTCAGCCACCAGCTCTATACAAAAGCTGGACTTGTCTGGTCAGCTCACCAAAATGGAACTTTGCTCCTCAGATTACAAGAATTGGGACTCTTTTCTAGCCATTCTTCTGGGTGGTTGTACCCTTGCCCCATAGAAATTGTACTTGAACCCAATTTCATGTGCCAATATCTCACCAAATCCCAACATCATCCCGTTGATAAACGGCAACACCAAATTGATGGCCGACTTCTTTAGTATGTCCCATATTGAGAACGACACGATATGAGGAGCCACCGCCAACTCTTGCTTTTGCAGGGTTTCAAGGTCGGTGGTTTCTTCAGATGATAATACAATCACATCAACCTCTTCTACCGGGCCCAGGGACGACTCTTGCTCCAGAAAAGAGAGGTCGTCAGTTGCTGCGGCGACGTCCACCGGCGTTTCTATTCTGCCGGAGTCAATTCTCTCTGATTCTTTGGTGATGGCGGCCATTGGTTGGTAGTAAAGACTAGAAGGCGTTGAGATATCAGAGGCGCATTAGTCAGAAAAGGCTTATACTTACGTAATATTAGATTCTAAAGGTCTACCCCAGTATTAAATACACCTATTTATCGTTTGTATTTGAAGATTAAATAGCGATATATTTGAAATCTGGATTGTTGCTGAGACTTTCGTCTTTTACTTGAATATATACTCACCTACTTTGTACACACCGGTTGATCTTCTCTACTTCGATCAGTAATACTATATACTCCACTATTTGATATATTCAGCTGTATTTCGCCCTTCTTCTACACAAGTTATCCGAAATTGTTGGCTCATCCAAAAAGAAATTAGGTCCAGATTTATTTCCCATTCCAAAATGTTTATATTAATTACAGGCTCTAACACAAGCAGGTTAGTTAGTTAATCGTATTCGTAAACTATGACATTATTCATCCCCCTGTGTGGGTATGAATCAATTACATAAAGACCTCTATACAACTGGTCAAGTCAAGGCCCAGACTCCACGAATCCAATATTAAGTGTAGTTTAGATTGAAGAGTCCTGGTTAGATATGGGGACAAGCCGGCTTCCGCTTTAGTGTTTAACACCAACACTCAAGCCCTTGGCCAATCTTTGCTCGGTCAAAGCAGCAATGATGGCGGCACCGGCACCTGAACCATCTTCAGCAGCAACAATAACGATGGGGTCTTCAGGAGTTTCCCAGTCAAAGATATCTCTCAAACCTTTGGCAGCTCTTTCCTTGAAGCCAGGGTACTTGTTGACCACAGACCCATCAGCAGCACAGTGAGCGGTCTTGTAGCCTCTCTTTTTACAGATAGCAGCAATACCACAAGCAGATAATCTTGCGGATCTTACACCAATCAACTCGGCGAAACGACGAATGATTTTTCTTTCAGCAACGGTGGTTTGGATGTTCAATACATTTTGGAAAAGTTCTTGGACATCAGACAAATTTTCAAATGGATCTTCTTCAATTCTGGCAGGGAATGAAGTGTCTAAAATATAGGCTTGGTTTAATTTGGTCAAGTCTTGGTCCTTGAAGATCAACTTCTTTTCGACGGCCAATTCAATCAAAATCAATCTCAAGACTTCACCCAAGTAGTAACCAGAAATCATCTTTTCAAATGCTTGTTCGCCAGGTCTTGGAGACTCCTTGTCGATGATTTCATCAAATTTGGTGATTGGCAACACCACATGGGCATTATCGAAGTTACCATATTCACAGTTGATGGCCATTGGCGAATCTGAAGTAATATCGCTTGGAACCTTACCTTCTAATTTCTCAATATCTTTAACCACATCATAGTAAGCACCATTGACACCGGTACCAAAGATTAACCCCATTTTGGTTTCAGCATCGGTGTACATAGAAGCAACCAAAGTACCGGTAGTATCATTGATCAAAGCAACCACTTTGATGGGAACATTCAATTTAGCAATGGCTGCTTGTAACATAGGAACCACGTCATGACCCTCAACACCGTCGATATCGAACCCTTTGGTCCAGGACTTCAAAACACCTTCGTTGATCGAGTTCTGGAAGGCTGGGTAACTGAAGGTGAACCCCAAAGGTAATGGAGATGAAACCCCCTCGGGGAAAAATTCATCCACAAACGTTTTCAACGATTGAGCGATGAAATCCCACAACTGTTCGGAGGTGGCGGTTCTCATGTATGAAGGCAAGGGGAATTTGGATTGGGTGGTGTCAAAATCTCTATTTCCTCCCAATTTGACCAACACAACTCTCAAATTGGTTCCACCCAAGTCGATAGCCAAGTAGTTACCCTTTTCCTTACCAGTTGGGAAGTCCAAGACCCATCCGGGAAGCATGGGGATGTTTCCTCCCTTCTTGGACAACCCTCGATCCAATTCGGAGACGAAATGGTCGACAATCTTCTTCAAAGTGGAACCAGGAACGGTTAATTGGGTTTCAACTTGCTTGACTTGATCAAGCAAGATCTCGGGAACATCGGTGAAAGTTCCCTTTCTTTGTTGTGGCTTCTTTGGACCTAAATGAACCATTCTGCTAGTGTTGTTAGCTTTGCAAAAGTCCGGAATATACAAAATGTTATATAGTAGATGATGAAAGAAACCGGCGGGTTTGTGTCACCACTGCGCGGAGCTAGGTGGGGGCCCAATTGGGAAGCAGTCCACAACGTGACGGTCAAATCACGCTATTGGCGACGACAGCAGATGGCATAACTTGATGGCCACGGAGAGGTGGCGAGGGAGACAGCGGTGTTTCACATGACCCCGTCGCTGGCCATGTTACATCGATCGGGGAAGGTGTTGGTGGGTTGTATTAGATAGTCATCGAGAGGTGGGTCACCTGACGTCCGCAATTTTGTCGACACTATTTTTCCGCAGTTAACGGGTCGCCAGGCCCCGAGTCCTGAAGCGGCCTGTCCAACAAGAAAAGGGGGTTCCTGGGCTAATAATCGAGTGTTTGGATTTGTCCAGCATATGCAGGCCAACACCATCGCCATATCGCGGTGATCTTGATTTTTACTGGTCAGTTTCGGATCGCCCTGTTCGTCCTGTCTTCGTATACTCCACAGTGGGGAAAAGTGAAAAATTATCTATGAGGCCAAGAGGGAGATTGTTGATGTGAATTTCCCACTTGATTTTGAAACTGTCTATGGTGTTATTTCATGATAAATTATGGGAAGAAATGGTAGATGAAGTCCGGAAAAAAAATAGGACAGTGCTCCTGTCATTTTGGATCAAACATTACCATGGTATGATGGCATCAGGCAACATCTGGGAGAGGTTTGGGGATTATTATCTTCCAGTAGTTACCCCATGGGTGCATGCGGAGAAGCGGGGCGATCTGCGTGGGGTGATGGTGTCAAAAAGGTGAGGCCCAAGCTCTCGTTGTGCCCCCACTCCACCATGGCCCCAATTATTGAAGTAATTTTAATGCCTGCTCGGAACAATACGGCGCCAGCCATGCATTAACCTCGAATGTATGATGTACTATTAATACCGTTCGCGTGGTTATTCCGAAACATCCATATTATATGTCCACCTGCATCCAGTAAATAATCCGGCGAGTCACTAAACCACACTAAACCATCTTATACTTGGTTACTAATGCCTTTGCATATCTGCTTGGCTCGGACCAAGGCCCATTCCACTTTTTCCGAATAGTCTGCTTTCTGCCTTCCCCAAATTGACAAAGGCATTAAAAGCAAATGCTACCCTAACTCTTCGCTCCCATGTAGTCCTTTGCAAGAACTCCAGAATTTTCTGAAGCTCACTTTGTTAGCACTACCACAAAAAGCAAAAACCAAAAACCAAAAACCAAAAAAGCAAATAGCAAAGCGCTGATAGAAAAATGGATACTGCAAAGACGAATGAAAAATTGGATGCAATCTGTAACAATTGCTTACTCGCATCAGTTTCCAGTCCTTAAACTGGCACTTTTCCGTATTTTCACCACAATTCTCGGGTCGACTCGTCAAACTTTTTCATATTTTCACTGACGTGATCCAAATTGTCCTTTATCTCCATCACATACTGGTTCATCTCTTCGAAATTCTGTTTTCTGTACAACATATCCTGACTATAACTATTGAAAGGATCTTGACCAAAAAAATCGCTTGTCTTTTCCTTCTTTTTGTCATCTCCTGTCACAGATGTAGCCGTTGAAGTCGACACCTGCGGAACAGAATCGGCCATGGTGTTCAACCGACTCAACTGTTTACGATGCTCGAGCTTACTCGAATTGTTAAACTGCTGAATGGCCAACGTTTCCAAGAGTTTATTCTGCAGTTGCTTCAACTTCTTCAATTCAGTGTCAAACTTGTCGTTGAAAAACGACCCTTTCGACCGAACCTCCCCCGACATCGCCTTGACATCGTCCAAAACATCGATCTGGGTCCAAAGCTTATCCAGATACGATGCACTGGGCTTGGCGCTGGGAATTCTATCCACGGTACGGTCACTTTGCGTATCGAGCCCATCGCTAGTATTGGTTCCAGAGAGCTTGGACATAGACCGATTTTTGGGGAACGCATTAGACCCGTTCGACGACACCGACGTGTTGTATGAATGCCTAGGGACAAGGAGTTTCTTGGACTCTTCCATGTTGGAACTGGTGATTTATGATCTGTGGTTTCTTAATGGCAAGGTAGGAGCCTTGATGCAATAATTGTAGACTCCAGTGTAGTTACGTAAGCGTCAGTTCCACGAATCCTGTGTTCTAAGTACCTGGAAGTAGTATTATCTGTGATAGAGATGCGGGTTGTGAAACAGGTGGGTGCTTATCCAGAGATACGACCACGTGACCTGTCACGTGGAAATAATAACCATCATCAACAATTGTGACACGTGATCTTTCCACTCTTTTGCAAATCTACCCCAACATGTCTGGAACAGGGGTGATGCAGAACCGGCGCATCTCCCCGAATAACCGGATCCAAGTGCCTCACCGCTCCATTCGGCTCACGCCCTGGAAGAAGCTTCTTTATTTGAAACAGCCGTATCCTGACAACTATACCGACAAATCGTTCCTTTCCCAGCTTAAGAGGAACTCCACCGTGGCCAAGTACTCCTATGTTAAGCTCATCCAGGATTTCTCCTTGATCGTGTTCCATTTGAGCCGTCTTTTGACTATGGTGCTCACTTTCACCGGTATTTATCTATACAATTGGAATGCCAGTATTCCAGCATTGATAAGCTCAGGATTGACTTTGATAGCATTTTTAATCCGGAGTTTTATCGGACTGAAGCTGACTAAAAAGGCCCATCCCCGGGAACACCAGGAAAGCACCAGTATCAAGTCATATTTGTTAATTATATTTATGTTATCGGTATTATCTCCAGCACTCAAATCACTCACTCGTTCGACGTCTTCAGACTCGATTTGGGCTCTTTCGGTGATTCTTTTCTTGGCCAATACCATTCTTCATGATTACGGCATGAATACTACCGAGGCTTCGCCAACTTCTTCAGCAAAGGTCGAATATAAACCGGTCATCTCCACCAACATCACTCTTTCACATTCTATAGTGTTGGCCTCACGGCTCAACTCCACGTCCCAGGTATTTGCATTCATCCTTTTTTCTATCGAGGGCAACATACTTCTTCCCTTGTTTGATTTCGATATTAGACAGCATAATTATAAGAAGCTACATTGGTTGGTCTTTTTTGCTAACTTCCAAACGGTGAATTATTTGATATACACGCTCTTGGGGGTCAAAATCTTGGTTTATTGGTGGATATGTGCATTTTGCATTTTGTTTTTGATGCCAGCGTACTTTTTATTTATGCAACGGTATAAAAATGAATTACAAGGGCCCTGGGACCCTGCAAAGCCCATGATAAATAGTTAAAGCTTACTATGGTAATAAACTTAACAGGTGGTGGTGAACTCTAGGAAATCATCTACCGTATGAAACCGACTCTTGGGTTAATCTGGAACGTTTCTATCAAGTGATAAACCCATACAATTATTTATTATCGCTAATTCAGATAATTTTGCAGAGATTGCACTGGAAAATAGGGATTATAATTTTCAGAATTTGTACAACACCAGATATAACAATATAAAATATTACAAGACTATTAGTTAGACTAGAGTTTGTAAATCCCTCTGGTAGAAAGAGTAGGTAATATTTACATTAGAATAAATCTCTACTTATTTGTCTAAAACAATTAGAGATATTAGTATAGAGTACTATAAGGAATTGGTCGCTAAAAACCCCATACTACTTATTATTGAAGTCTATGGCTCCAGTTTTTAGGGGTTGAATCGGTGTGTTTCTTAAAATGGATATATATAAATAGTACTGAATCTAATATGGATGAATTTTAATCTATTTATAACGAAGTTGACTACCCTTTTAGCGATTGAATATTTGACTATATTTCCTGGTGCTGGTTAGCTCGTTACTGTTTGACAAATAGCACAGACCAAGGTAATTAATGTCAAGAAGTAGAGCAAGTATATAGTTTTCGAAAATAAAAGTACTAGTCATTATTATACAAAAAGAGCCCACTTTAGACAAACAAGCACAATTCCACTAGATACGACCTTAATCTCGTTCTGGAAACCAATCAAAACCATTTTAGTTTCAGTGTTTTCGAACAAGGGCCTACTGCCGAATCTCCTCATTGTATCAAAGTGATGATTATGGTGGTGCTCCTCGTAGGCATCCAAAAAGATTTCACTATAGAAATTTAGCTGTTCAGTATAATTATAATCTAATATAAAGACTTTTGCACTGGAATTTTCAGCTTTCAAGTCCAATGTGATCTAAGTATCATGAGTAGCTTGTTCTTATTCCAAAGGTACTACATTAGTCTCCCAAAAGAGCTAGAAAAAATTGAAAAAAAAAATTGAACCAAAAGTACCAATTTAATTCCAACTCGATCAACCAGATCTCTCCACCTCTAAAGATCACAATAGCCTTCCAAAAGCCCTAAATCCATCCACTTACTAGTTCTACAACACATACTGAAGTAGGCGATGTCGCATGTCGCATGTCGCGGACACCTGCAAAAAAAACATCTACACCACCACTACTACCACCGCCACCTTCACCTCCGCCATCATCAATCACCATGGCTGGCGAAAACGACAACAATGCAGCAGCATCCAACCTCAGCTCGCCTGCCGTTACCGGAGCAGGATCTCCGTCGCAACAGCAAGCGCGGCCCTCTACCGGTGGAACGCAATCGCGAGGACCTCAACCCCAGTTTTCCCAAGCTGAATTGAACCGGATTGTGTTGGAATATCTCAACAAAAAGGGGTACCATCGGACCGAGTCGATGTTGCGTTTGGAGAGCTCCAATTCGCCCACTCCTGCCGAACCAGCGGTGACACCAGCTACCAGTAGAATTGCAGATCCTGGAGAAATTACTGGAGGCACAGCATCCAAGAGAGAAAAGGACTTGAAGGATAAATTGTCGAAGCACGAACGAGAAATCAGAGATTTGAGAGACAAGCAGAACCGTGTGGATCGGGAATTGAGGGAGTCCAGAGATCGAGAAACCCGTTTGGCCAAGGAAAAGGAATTGAGAGAACTCAAGGACTTGGAAGAAAAGAAAAAACGGGAAAATGACCCTGATATCTACTACAATGCATACTCCATGCTAAGAAGATGGGTCGATACATCATTGGATTTGTATAGGCCCGAGTTATCCCGGATATTGTATCCTATTTTCATTCATTGTTTCCTTGAAATGGTGGCCAAGAATCAAATCCAACAATCCAAACGATTCTATGATAAATTCAAAAGTGACCATTTGATTTTACATGGGGTGGAAGTGAAAAGTCTCGCCGGTATCTCTTTACCTGAACACTTGAAAGAAAATGAATTGGCCTTGGCTTACAGAAGAAATAAATATAGAATAATTGTGTCCAAGACCTCCATGAATTTATTGTTGTACTTTTTACATGAAAACGAAGCCGTGGGAGGTGCAATATTGATCCGTATCATCAATCAATATTTAAACCCAATTATTTCTACCACCAGACCTGATAAGATTGACCAGGAAGGTGCAGCCAATCCAGAAGAAGGGATCCCAGAATTTGTTGCCAAAACCAATGAAATTGAAAAATTCAACGAACAGTCGGTTAAATTGGGTAAACTTCCATTAGAACCCGAAGTTCAAAAAGAAATCGAGGCCGAATTAAAGATTAAAGACGAAAAGTCAACTCCTGTCAATGGCAAAACCTTGACTGAAGAATTTCAAGACATGACCAAATCGGAAACTGATTCTCCTGCCAGAGAATCATTACCATTACCAATAAAAGATGCTTCTGATATCAAAAGAGCTATTTTGGCAGTAGAAGATTCCAGATCCAAGATAAAATTAGGTTCTATCCAAGCTAGTGCTCCCTCGGTTTGTATGTATACATTCCACAATACTAATAACGACATGACATGTGTCGAGTTCAATGAAGATTCCAATATGGTTGCAGCAGGATTTCAAGATAGTTTTATCAAGTTATGGAGTTTAGATGGGAAACCATTGAAATCCATCTTCAAAAGAGATACAAATAACAATAGTAGTACTCGGAAATTAATTGGACATAGTGGGCCAATTTACGGTGTGTCATTTTCACCGGATAATAGATATTTAATCTCGGGATCTGAAGATAAAACGGTTAGACTCTGGTCTCTTGATTCCTACACATCATTGGTATCGTACAAAGGCCACAATCAACCTATCTGGGATGTGAAATTCTCGCCATTGGGACATTATTTTGCTACTGCATCTCACGATCAAACTGCAAGGCTTTGGGCGACGGACCATATATACCCATTAAGAATATTTGCCGGTCATATCAATGATGTTGACTGTGTGGAATTCCATCCTAATTCGAATTATGTGTTTACAGGGTCTTCAGATAAAACATGTCGGATGTGGGACATTCAAACGGGAAACAGTGTTCGTATATTCATGGGACATACAGGTCCAGTGAATTGTATGGCTGTTTCACCGGATGGACGGTGGTTAGCTAGTGCTGGAGAAGATAGTGTAGTGAATATTTGGGATGCCGGGTCAGGGCGGAGATTAAAAACCATGAAAGGACATGGAAGATCATCTATTTATTCATTAGCATTTTCTCGGGATGGAGGAGTTTTGGTCAGTGGAGGGGCCGACAATACAGTTAGAGTGTGGGATGTAAAACGCCATACTAACGATGCGGGACCAGAACCAGAGGCATTTTCTCGTGAAGTTACCGGTTCGGGCGGAAGTAATGGCGCCACCGGTAGCAATGAAAATGGTAGTGCTGCGAATGGTAGTGGTTCTGACAATCGCAGTGGTGGTAAAAATAATGATAAAAACAGAAAAGAGATTGTGGCCACCAGTGATCATATGACGGCATATTTCACCAAAAAGACTCCAGTTTACAATGTCCATTTCACTCGGAGAAACCTTTGCTTAGCAGGAGGAGCATTTTTGGGGTAACTTAATAGAAATCCCAATTAGGACAAGGGAAGGAAGCAAAAAATAATAAAAATAATAAAAATAATAAAAAAAAAAGATTCCAATTCCGAAATGCCGAATTATCATATTCAACCAACAAAAACGTGGTTTTTGCGCCACACCATATTGCTCATGTCAAAGTATAGAACCAGAGCTCGCGAGGGGCGGAGCATAGTTTTACCCTGTAGTTTAAATGCCTCACAACAATGTATTAATTATGAGAACATAGCAAACCATGTAGCAACAGATGGCCCTGGCTACCCCATATTTTTTCACCACATTAAGGACCAGGTTACATAGGTAATAATAGGGGACGGTGCTCACGTGACCGGTGCCACCACAAAGTCTAAACTTAGGCTGGATGCGGTCATTGGTCACCCCAGTATAGGTATCACATCCAGGGTAGCCACTAGCAAGCGAAAGGGACTGAACGCCTTTTGGCGCCAATTGTTCCTAAGCCCCAGGCTGTGGAGCTTTTCGTGTAATCTCACGTATCCACATGTTTCCTAAATGGTACTGGAGACGCCCCACATGTTAGAGGACGGCTGAGGTTTGGTAGCGCCGATAGTGTGTATTTTACCCCATCAACATGGTCTAACTCAGTAGTTTCATCCATTAGCAACGATAACTGGATGTAACTGAAGTAGTACAAATAGAAGATGGCACAATAATGCCAATCTAAGCGTTATGACCGTGTTGGCCACCGCAAGTGCAAACCCTTGCCCCTTGGTTATTGGCATCAACGTGGCTTTGGCTCATTGCTACCTTTCTATAATTAACCCACCACTCTCTATGAATGGAAAAATATATAAAGCCCCCGATTTTCCCCTCTATTCTTGAAATCTTTATTCAATTGTCTTTCTTTCAATAAAATGAAGTTCTCTGTTGCCTTATCTACCTTTATCGCTGTGGCCATTGCCGCTGGCTCTTCCTCCGGAAGTGACGAATCTTCCGCTGCTGCTGCTTCTGGCGGTTCCCGTTCCTCTGGCGGCTCTGAGAGTGGTTCCAGAAGTGCCTCTTCCGGTGGTGAATCTCATTCTTCCGGTGGCTCTGACAGTGCTTCTTCTGGTGGTTCCCATTCTCATTCTGGCTCTGACAGTGCTTCCTCTGGTGGTGCTGGTGGTGCCGGTTCCAGATCTGGTTCTGAATCTGGCTCCCACAGTGGTTCTTCTGGTGCTCATGGTTCTAGCGAATCTGGCTCTGCTGGTGGTGCCGGTGGCTCCAGATCCAGTGGTGGTTCCGGTGGCTCCAGATCCGGTGGCTCCTCTGCTTCCGGCTCTGGTGGTTCCCACTCCGGTTCTTCTTCCGGTGGTGCTGCTCCAGGTCTTGCTGCTGCTGCCTACGGCTCTTCTGGTTTGGCCGTCTTAGCTGGTCTTGTTTTATTGTAAACTATATAACCTAGTTGATGTTACCTTGTGCGAGTCACAATAATAGTACTAATACATGTTAAGTTGGTTTGAAAACAATCCTACCTCCATTTGTTTTACAATATTTGCCTAGTGTAAGAACGCAGAACTCAAAAAAATATCATATTTCACACACCACACTTGTCCTACTTCCCATGATGTTAAACGGTGTGTTGGGCTAATTACCCCATTTTTAGCCAATTTTGCTACCGAAAATAGGTGAGCCGCAGTTCCATTGGAGAATTGAAACAATCACAGCTCCTGAGCATGTTTTCTTCTCAATCGAGCCTCAACTCACTCGTCTGTTAATCTAAACCATTTCGTCAATTTTATGGCAATATAACCACACCTTTCTCTCATACTTTTTGTGTTTGCAGCCTCGCTTCATCTTTGACAGTTTTATGTCAAATTCTATGGGCTTGGCACATACACCCGCATGGTTACGATTATCGCATCAAAAATCTGAGATCAAGCGAACAAACCGTTCAACCAGTTGCGATCCCGGCAACGCGTGTCCCTTGTAAACGTGATATGGTGGCTCCTGATGGCAGTTATTGTGTCAGTGTAAATGCATCTTCGCTACAGTCCGCTACACAACGATTGTTTTTATGTGTTGTTATTTTCCTCCATTTTTTCGATTTTTTTTTCGTTTTTGCAGCAATTCCCGCTGTACCCCTTTCTTACCGATTGCCCCTGATCTACCAACTACACACATGCTCTTTGCAACTCTGCTGTCATGTGTTCAATCTAATGGTACCTTTTTGTGCCGAATGAACCGAGAGGCTTCGCTTTGTCGTGACCAATGATTTGCATCTGACCAGAGATGTAACCCCGCAAATCATCTCCAAGATCCAATCACCGCAACATCACTGACGTTGCATATATTCAACCCGCTGCGAAAAAGAACACCACTTACATTTCCCCTTGGTCTGGCTGGGACCATACCCAGGTTTCAGGTAATCGCATGTCGGGCATCAAAGGACGATGTCGCGCGACACCGACTTGCCGTTTCTAGTAACTGTCTTTTTTAGTGAAATTTGCATTGTTTGTAGACATTGATATGAGCAATGTATATTAATTTTAACTTTGCAAGATTCGGTCGTTTTCAACCACCATCATCCATGGCCCAGCACTCATATATATCACCCATCATTACCGTCAACTAGTAGGCAGAACAAACCGATTTTTTTGCTCTGTCTATGGCCAATAATCAAATCCCATACTTCCCTATTTAGGAAATAGTGTACAGGCATCCCCGAAAAATGGCGTTTTGTGATCTCGACCATGGCTGTGATGGGCTTGGACGATGACGGTATATATCCTGGCACGATCCTCAAGAAACTAGAAACCTATTAATTCCAAATGCAACTTCTTTACCTTCTTGCAGCCCTTATTGTTTCTGTCCACGCCTCCGACTCTCAGGATGCTGCTCTTTTAACTGCGTTGGCTTCGGACTTGAAGCAGAACCCTCGGCTGTACATCAACTTCTTGGGGACCGCCAATAACGTTCCTCCAGGGATCACCCAGTTGGCCAGAAGTGTGGGAACTTATACCGACGATTCCTACACCACCTTGTTGCAAGACCCCAATATTAATGTTGGCAACTTTAGAAGTTTTGCTGAACAATTACCTTGGTATTCCAAGTTAGCATCCGAAGCAGATATTCCTGCTTCTACCGGAGGTGCCGGTGCTTCGGTGGCCACTTCTGCTGCTACCACCTCCGCTGCCGCTTCCTCTGGTGGCTCGTCTGGGTCCTCCCGGTCCGAGGCTCGTTCTTCCACCAGATCCTCCTCTAGATCTTCTGAAAGGTCTTCTACCAACGGTGCCAGTTTTGTTGTCCCTGGAGGAGCGGTTCTTGGTGCTATTGCCGTAGCTTTATTATAATATTCCCCCATGTATTAATATATGACCCCGGTGACCAGTCACCTTTGACATTTGCCTATTGTTGTGCTCGTAAACCTACGTATATCCAGTTATTATGAACTCAGTTGGATGGTTCTGTCCCCCACCTTATTGGGTTGTGGCCCCGCATTCGTTGATAGCTCGGTACCTATTGTGTCGTGTGACATTAACTTACCCGAATTGCCAAACAACCAAGCAACAAACCAACAAAGAGATCTAATAGGCAATAGACCCATACAGCTTGCTAGAGAGGAACCTCTGCGTACTATGAGCTTTGTCTGGCATGAGCGGATGTAACGTAGGAGGACGCCTTTTCAAGCCATCTTTACTGGTGCGATCGAGAAGCGTAGTGAACTTTCCTCAATGTAATCAACGGTGAAAAAAAGCCATCTGTAGTTAGTATGGGTAGCAGTCAGTGATAGTTGGCCCGTTGATTATGGCCGAAAATTTATCAAGTCTGAAACAACCCACTATTGGTGTTGGCAGGGCCGATAGTTGGCAAAATGCTGAATGGACCACTGGGAATCAGAAATATCATGCCCCATGAAAGTATCCTTGAGCCAGCCGAGGTTTCTACTATAGTTAATAAACGAAAATAAACTTTGTTCTTTTGGTAATATTTTTAAAAAATGGAAAGTACAGAGATTTTAGAATGGAATTTAACAAATGAAGTTTCGAATCAGGGATTTTTGAACTACTTGGTACGAAATAGAGGCCGCGCCAGCGTGTGAAAGGTAATGACCAAGTGGATGAACTGTAAAGAGTTTCTTATTACACCACGAGAGTAGCTTCAGATCAGCAATTTCTGATCGTCCATCAGGGACAAGGACCAGAAGGATTTATGGAAATCAAGTGTTCAAAATGTCGTGAGACATTTGTTTCTTCGCTTTAATTTTTCTATCGCTTTGTATGACTAGGACTAGAATTCGCAGCCATTGGGTACAACACCACGATGATGATTTATTGGTAAAGCATCTTTAAATTGCTATAAACTTCGCTTTCAAGTTAATAATGTCTTGAACGACGACCGTGTATTTACTGTATCTGTTATTCATGGAATTCCACACCACAGCCTAGATGTCAAATAAGTAGTTTATTTTTTTGTGTCAGATGACTCATTGAAGGTCAGTGATTACGGTTACTAGCCAGAGAACACTACAATGATATAGTCTGTGAAGTTCAACTCTTTAATAGAGAATTTGGTCGTTATGATGTTCCAAATCCCGAGTTCATTTTATTTGGGAAATGAAAATATTAAACGTTATCGAAATCATTATTCATCTGTTACTTGTGCCACTCTAAATAATCGTATAGTTGATACAGTAGAGTCCGATAAAATTGGAGGAAGTGTGAGTCACTCATAATCATTACTCATTTAATTGACTCATCTCTACCTGGTCTATAAAATTCTGCGAATATCCAGTAAATCAATTTCATTAACAACTACATTTCTGAACAATGAGGTTGGCCGAAGCTCTTCGACTTAAGGAGGATTACGTCACGAAATCAGCAGAAATCCAGAACATGATAAAGCTGAATTCGGTGGTGGAAGAAGGGGATACACCGGAAGAAAACCCATATGACTTAATAGCGGAATTCAAAAACGTTGATGCTAAACTTCTCCATATAAAAATCAGAATCAACCATGCGAATTCGCTGAATACCTTTAAATACCGTTCTTACTACGAGTCAATGAAGCCAGGTGGCCGAGATCTGGACCTCAAGGAGTCTACCATAGCAGCTGCTATAGAAGAAAGAGATAATTTAAAGTCATTAATTTCGACATATAGAAGAATTGTACAGGAATGTGATGTCAGCCGGAGTAGCCCTATGAAGGACGAAATTAAAAAGAAGGCCCAGATGAAGAAAAAAGATTTGGTTAAAGATATGGATAGGCTTAATCTATATCTTAGATTGCTTGAGTCGAGGCTTCAGGAAGCGAATTGGCGGACATCTGTAACCGATATAATTAGTCTCGATGTACCAACAATTTCTAGCAATTTGATGAGTCAGAACTCTTATTGCATACTTGAATAATCACATTCAGTGCGATCAAAGTATTTTATTGTGGGATCTTATATTAGGTATTTAGTGATTGAATCGATGCACTCTGGAATTGTTTTCCATTTGTTCCAAAAGACGCATTAAATATAATTGTCATTTTGAATGGGTATTACGTATTCATTAACTTCCCAGCTATTATACCAGCTGCCGATCCAAACGCTGGAGAGGGTGGAACGGGAGAAAATACACAATAAGTATCCAATAACTACTGTAGAGCGCTCCAATACTTTAAGTGTGACTAGTTTAAGAAACATTGTGTTTGGAAATGGACTTAGAATATTCCAATAACGATATATTTCAAGTGAACAATCAAACACAAATCTTGTTTAAAGCCTCATTAGTATGAGTTCGTATGACGACTTGCGCTGAGGACGATTTTAAATCTGAAATGTTTCATCTATCACTTGAAAGCATATTTATCCATTTGAGATCCCAGCTGTATCAATTTGTTAGGTAAAGGTCAGTTTCTTCGGATTTAAGTTTTTGCATCTAGACAATATTATAAGCAAACAAGAATATCTAGAATACAATTACATGGCAACTACAAAAAAAAACGTGTATCCCTATTAGTTAGATCAAAGCTATCGAAATTTATATGTACATTTTTTTCTTGGTATACATTTTACTTCATCAAACACATCTATTATTAACTATACTTATCGGTTCAGAAAGCCGATTCTTTCCGAAGAAAATCCAAACTGCTTGTTTATAAACTGCTACAACTCTCACCACAGTCCCTTGTTTATTGGATATCAACAATATTGGTATCAGTAGTGTATTTGGCTTGTGCAACACCAATCGTGTTGTCTTCAATATCAAAGACCACATAGAATTCTCTCAATATCTCGTCACCAAAAGTTGGTAAATTATTGAAATTGTTGGAGTCAGAATTCGTTGGCACATATTGACAGTCTTGACCATTGGTTTTGGCAACTAAATTCGAGTATGGCACATTCACTTTGGTGTCGCCAATGTTGAAAGTAATATTTTTGTCTGGTTGGTTACAATCGTAGTTATCACCTTTTTTAACCAATTGGGCTCGGATAGCATCGTTAAGAGATGGTGGTAAACGTGAATAAGTATAACCAGAGTCGAAAATGACAGGTTCAGAAATAGTGACGCTTTGGCCATTGATATCAGCTGAATCAACGTTTATCCCGAGTCTATATTCTGAAAACCCTTTTCTAGTAGTTAATGGCCCGGTATATTTGGCCTGATCGATACCACCGAAAACAATTACACCACTTGGTGAGCTAGAGGAATCCAAGTATATCGAATAAGCTGCTTTATTGATATATCCTTGGTTTTTCAACAGGACAGGAAAATTAGGGTAATCAGTGATACCAGGAGGAGAAGTTTTGTGGCCAGATTCTCCGCCAATTAAACCAAGACCAAGAATTCCAAAAGGTGAGTCAGTCTGGTTACAATTTGCAAATTGAACATTGACAGTAGGTCCATCTGGAAGGGTAACATCGTCGGTACCAAAAGTACCTATGGTGGATTGCCCACTGATATAAGAGATATTGAATGGGAGATTGAGACTTTTCCAAGTAGTCGACCGAGACGAGTCAAATGAGCCACCGCTTTTACAGAAGCTACAAACAGCGTCCGTAGATGGAACCCACAAATCAGAACTTCCAGAATCAACCAAGACTTTGATCGGTTGATGATTGGAACCAAATCCCAAGTGAATTTCATAGACGTATCCTATATTTTCAATATCGGTAGGAAAGACATCTCTTTTTTTTGAATTTGAAATAGCAGTAGCTACCTCATTTGTTATGTTTCTATTAACATAAAACTTGGTTTCAATGTGCTTGGAACCTTGTCTGGGAGCAATATCTTGGACAAATAAAGCGTTGATTGAACTGGCAAGTGTAAGAAAAACGTAAGGTGAAAACGAGACCATTGTGTGTATTTAATTTAGACGGTAGACTGGCTAGTCATGGAGAATCATCGGGCCCTTTATAGTGACGGACTGGTAAATTTCACAATTTTAAGCACCAATACATTTCATACCTCAGGGTCATCGCCTCTCGCTTATAGAAGCCCTCGTTCTTATCAATTTATAAGGAGATAATACTGAAGACGATGGAACGCATCGAGATCACTGATTAGAGGCGTTTCAATACACCATCTACGAACCATTACGACATTACGCCTGCAAAAGCGTTGAGCACTTACTCATTTGTGTAATTAATTAAAGGCGTACTGGTTTGGAGAATCAACCCTTGGACGTATTTTTTAACATCCACTTGATTTGACATATCTTGGAAACCCTTTAGTTTCAAGTAGTAGGCTGGAAAGTGTGCCGTGACAGGCTCAAATACTATTACTGTTAGTCCTCGTGACACCCATCTCGTCACAGTAATTATCATTTTGGCTAATCGATGATATATCAGAGTGATAATTAATTATGGAACTTGTATATTTTTCTAGAACGCAATTATTGAAAAATTATTGCGAATTCGCTTTGTCAACGGCCAGTAAGGTAGTATATCTATGGAGGTGGAAAATGCCGTAGCTCCCCTTTTGCCAAGAAACAATTACCGAAATGATGTGGAATCGTGATTGGTAAACTTCTGCTACCTCACTACTATGTATAGTGGGTTTATATAGGTGTGTTGCTTGTAGAAGTTATTTTGTCAGTTGTCACTAATCGCGTTCAGGCCCACTATGGTTTTGGGCCAGGGACCCCAATTTCGAACTAAATAAGTACTCAACATATTATTAATAGAATTCTAAGCGATATTGTGTCCCTAAGTTAAACGTGAAACTGAATAATGTTTCCAGGTAAATTTAGAACCATTGTATACCTAAGCGAAATTTGACTAGCAAAAACGTTTCGTCAGCTGTTCATATATTGAAGTCTAATTTTAGATGCCATAAATGATCCAGATTTGATACCGAATAGCTTCTGTATATTTGGCTGCTAATAGTCCAATATCTGGAACTTAAAACTGTAAGAAGCATGTTATAACTCTCAAAGGCTACTGGTACTATTTGGCAGTAATAAATAAGATCAAATAGTGTAAGTTCCACAACATGTTATCAGGAAAGTCCATGGGAATACCCACCATCCCAGGCCTGTCTCTCAAATCTTTATGATTATCAATAACCTGACTAATCAACAGAAATAGATTCTTATTCAACATGTTCAATCCTTGCTCAAAATCAACGTTTTTCATCAATTGACCCCCAAACTCCTCAGAATTGAGATTTAATTTTTCGGTGGTCATTGAATCATAATACAATGGATAGCTTGTACCTGTTTCACCCAATGGATCTATAATTATACTTTCATTACCGCAATAAATCATTTTATATTTGAGGTTAGTATTGGTGATGTATGCTAGGATGTTCATCAATTGTATGATGTATGATAGTCCGGTATTGATTATTTTAATATTTTCATCGTGTGTATTTTCGTCTGGCTGAGAATTGAGTCTTAAATCTCCCTTGTTGTAGTAGCATATTTCCAACAATTCCTTCAAGCTGGAAGGAAATTGTAAACCAAGAATAGTGAATCTCACAGTATTGTTGACATTGTTCACCATGAAAATCTCATTGATTACAGTTGTGTAAAGTTGCAATTGCTCAACAATCGAAGGATATACCGAATTGACCAATGCCTCTTTGATAGGGTCCACTTGGGCTTGAGCCAATTCTGTTTGTGTCGTAGACATTTCTATTATCGAGATCTTTTTCTCGTTGGCCAAGTCTTTTACGTTATTGATTCGAATCTTGGTCCTTAAAATATCCGATGAAAGGGTATCGTTTTGAGCTTTTTGCTTGGTTAGTGAATTTTCAAGGACGTCTACTTGGCATTTAAGCTTATTGATGGTGATGCTCATATTATTAATGGAGGAAGGCTGATGTAGCACCCCAATCGAGTCTGTGATTTGACGAGACAACCGGTGTTTGGTCAATGTAAGTTCCTGTAAAGATTTTGCCAAGTTGTTTAAAGATCGTAGTTGATCAAATGTGTAGGAATTCAGTAATTTATTACTTAGATTTCGAGTGATTTTACGGTTTTTCTCGGGATTAACAATCAATGATTTGGGCAATGTGAAGAATTTCCCACCGATATCGAAGATTATGGAGTTTAGCTTGAACAAATCGTCTAGATTATTTTGGGAGTGGCCAAAGTATTCTAATTTTCGTAGATCTAACCTTAATTTTATTAGCAAGGACCAAGACAGCGATGTGAGACACTTGCGGCACCAGACTTTCACCACCACTTTGTTGGTTTTCCGAGGGATGAAAGGGAGCGAGATGTGGGAGAAATCGGGATTCATGTTGGAATGACGGACCTCGCTTATATAGATGACTTTGTCCTGGTCTACAAGGTGTAGGGTGAAGAACGAGTCGACCAAAGTCCGACTATTAATATCGAAGAGCTCGGTGTGAGTTCCTGGACGCTCGAGTTCAGGCAACGACTGGATAAGGCTCATTCGTCGAGGAGCTACTTCTTCTACTGCTTTGAACCGTTTGGGATCGGAGTTGCTGGGGGAAAGGTAAAGATTCCGGAGCGATATTGCCCTTATTGACTGAAGCATGATGATTAATCAGAATGCAGTGGGATTCCAGAAACACAAGGTCAGAAGCTGCTGGCAAGTCCAAAGTCTGGAGCCACAATTCTAGTAGAATGGTAATGGTATAGGCTTCAAAGATGAAGACGTTAAACAGGAACAAATGAGTGGTGAAAGTTGGCCCAAACTGGTAGAAGTAGCGAGATGGCCACAGCAGGAGTTCAAGGGATTGGCCACAGCGAGGGATGTCGGGCACGCTGGTGATTGTATGGCAGTTCAATTGGCAAAGATTAGCCAGATGGGTTATCAACAGGACTGTATGGAACCAGTTTTGCGATTAAAGACTAACCGTGCTAGAAGTAGTAATTTGTTTAAAGGTAATATGAAGGGAAAAAATGGGGACGAGGTAGAAAATAAGGGTAGAATTATACGGCGATCTATTAAAGCCGCCGCCATAGCCTTCTATTAAACGGTAACTACCGGTTTCATACTGTAAGATTGAAAATAGGTACTTTGTGCAAAGACAGAAAAATTAGGAGAGTAGAGCCTAAGTCGGTGACTTGGTATACTAATGGGTTTTGATATTGCAAGACTGGAATAACTTAGTTATAGCAATAGAAAATGTATAGAAATTTGGAAAATAGAGTTACACTTGGTTAATTGCCGTCCCTGTAGGCAGAAGGATCTTTAGTGAGAATGTAAACTAACCTCTTTTATTATTCTGGTAATTTTTAGGGACGGAGGAACATGATAAGGAATATTTAGAAAAATTTAGGAAACGAAGGAAAATGTATGAATATGTGGAAAATTCAGAATCAATGAAAATTTCTAGAATAAAATTATTAATCTGATGGTCAAGGAAGAGATCGAAGTAGATATCACCAACCGTGGGATAATTTTTATTTACAACAGTATTGCCATAGTTTTACGCAAGTTCCAATACATGTAGCTGACTTTTTGCTTAGCTAGAGACTACTATAAATATGAGAAAATTCAACCATTATCATTTTTGGGCAGAAATTAGTTACTTGTAAAAAAAAGTTGAAGATTTTAAGTAATTAGAATAACGGTTCTCTCCAGGAAAACATAGGAAAACCCTTCTGAGATCAATGTGATATCAAATCTCATAAGTGTTTAATGATTTGATAAAATCTCATACGAATTAAAATATAAACCAGCTAAACCAAAAACATATTTGTAATTTATAAAGAGTTGATAACGTTTTTATATCACCTCCTTCTGTCTAACCAAAGGTCCCTTAACCAAGACACCGAAGTAATGATTTTTGCATTGTTAGGCTCCAAACCATCTAACATATACTGTGAATGGATTATGTCACATAATCCCAACTGAGCCACAATTTGAGATAAACCTGAATATCCTAGCCACTGAAAATTGGCCATTTCTGATACCAATATTCCTGGACATCTATTCTCCCGAATCGTCCCATGTTCCATGATTCTTGAAGCAATTAGTGTCTCTGATCGGTAACGGGCGAAGATTCGCGGTAGGTCGTTGCACCGGTGGGCCCCCGCGTCTCGCTAAAGTCTCACAAACGTGGTACCAAGACCCCCACAATAAGACAAATTGCCTATAGTTGAAGGACCACCAAAAACACACAACAAGCGTCCCTTGAAACATCCCAAAGGCTCAACCTCTCACAATTGCTGGAAAGCCTAAATTCGCCCCGCCAACTTCCGCCTTTTCCCTGCAAAAATGGACCCTCGCTCGTCCTGATACTTGGTTTGGCACCAGTTTGCGGTAACCAGTCGGTTGGTGCACTCGGCTGGCCGCACACAGCGTTTACAAATTTTATCACCACTACCCGTTCTTTATCAACCCTACCATCATGTCTGGGGAAAAGGATAGAAGATCGATCTTTGGTTCGAGGATATCGTCTATCTTTACCCATGGCCATGGCCCCGCACACTCGTCGCCTCCGTCGCCGCCACCCACATCGAAATCGGCCGCAGCCAAACCGTCGTCTCCATCGCTGAAGCTATTGAAACCAGTGTTGGTCAATAAGAAGTCGGACGCCTCGCTCCGGCTGAATTCAAGCTACCCCAGCCCTGCCAAGCTGCTACTACGTGATGGCACCCGGCCACTCGAAAAATCGCCGTTAAAATCGGTCAATACTCCGTCTAGATCGCTCGTGAAATCTCCTTCCAGTATCAGAACTGCTTCTGTCGAACCCAATCTCAGTGAATCAGGGTCTAGCCCGGTACCCGAATCAACACCTTCGTCCAAACTCCGCAGAAAACCGCCTCCTTCTTTTGAAGATCTGGGATCTTCTACCGAATACTTCAATGCAGAACCAGACACCCACAACCCATCCTCGTCAAAATTAGATATCGATGATATAATAGGCACTGTCGAGAACGAGATTGACTACATGAAACTCAACGAAAACGAGCTGGCTTTCGATTTCCAGACTAGCGATTATATATCTGATACTCCTTCCGTGGAAAAGTATTCTGATCCCACCCCACAACTCCGTCTTGCACGGTCTCCTCCCATGTTGGAGATCTCCGAGTTCACTAATGACTTCTATGACCTTCCCTCAAGCAAACCCACCGATTCAGATAGCTCAAACTTTAACGAGTCCATTCATCACACCATTTCTAATACCTTATCCAATTCCAATTCCAATTCCAATTCCATCTCATCGCATTCCCAAGCAAACTATCAGATTGCAGACGTTCCCTACCCTGCAAATGATCCATTTGGCTCACCACTTGAACCCAGTCATACTGCAGATATTTCGTATGATAATTTCATTGCAAACATTCCTAAACAAGACGAGCAAGAATCGGCTAAAGACTTTGACTTGCGTAATAGTATAGATACATTTGAATCCAACCGCAGGTCCAGCTCTAGTCTGTCGCAAATCCTTCAGCTAGTCCCAACTGCCAGTAATAGCAGTTCTGTTCCAGCATTGAAGTCCAATTCCTTATCATATACCCCCACCAGAATCCTGGCAAGAACCAGCACTGCTTTTGATTCCAATGACTATCTTATTAGATCGAAAACTACGGCAACCACCCCTTCGACCACCACCAGTGGCACGGGGGTCTCCACTGTCAACAAATCACACCGGCCCTCCAGCTCCATCAGTTCGCTCCAAAGTTCCAATTCTTTCCGTAACGTCAATCTTGCTACATTGAAAAAGAGTCTCAATTTGATGCCGGGTGAAGGAGAAAGGTCCAATTATGTGATCAGCATTCGGAAATATGCCGGAACTGCTTACAACGACTCAGGGCCTGGAAAATGGAAGCTTCCCACCGGAATTTCTCCGGTTGATGCTTCTGCCAGATACTCCAGCAATGGAAAATTCAATAGAAGAACCACAGGACTTCAAAGATCCAAAAAAGCCAGTGGGGTTGAATTGAAGCATGGTCACTTGCAACCGAGATTATTGGCTTCTGAAATCGACGATGGTGATTTGGGACCTCTCAAGTTGGGGTCCAAGTCCACGGTTACTAACAGTATTGTTAAAAGTCCATTTAGTGACTCCAAATCGTCGAGTTCCAGTATCGCTGCCCCGGGATCGTTGGCCAATATCTCGAGAAACAATTCTCTAGTGAGAACCACTACCGATGTTTCGGCTATAACCTCTGATTCTCAAAGCATGGGCACTGCGTCTACCAACAGATCGGTGTCGTCATCGTCTTCAGGAAGTATTTCCGATGGTGGCATGGGTGGATATTATCAGCACCCAGGCTACAAAAACGAAGAGGAAGAGGGCTCGGGAGACGAGGACACCACCGATGTGGAGAAGCATGGAGCTAACGAGGAGGATGAACGCCCAAGGTTGTTTTTGGCCAACCCAGACAACTCCGATAGTGACTAGGAGGCATCACAAAAGGGGATTCCATCCAGCACCGCAGCCCTCACCGGTAATCCGTAAAGTATACGCTTCAAAACGTGAAAATCACGGACACTACATTCACCATCACCTAGTTCATGTTGTCTTCTCGGTGGATCACATCGACCATCTGGTTCCAACCATCGACCAATTTTGCAACCACACCCCCCACCCAGCGTCATCGCCGCTACTTCGCTTCTTCCCTTTGG
>JAKTXG010000127.1:0-33051 GCA_030561385.1 Suhomyces bribrorum | reverse complement strand
GATTGGTCCCTAAAGGGGATATTTTAGTATGGGTTGGTCAAACGTAGTCCCGTAGTAAATTACATGGTATCGTGTAATTGGGCAGTATGTGGATTTTTGGTGATTATTTCCTGTTTGGAAAATTATAAAATTAATTACCATAGTAATTATACGAACTAGCCATGCTAATTGGGTAATTGGTGATTTACAATTATAGGGGCGACCATGTATCCATGCCATTGAAGACTGCTACCACCGTAAATTACGGTAAATCGCGCTATCAATGTCTAAATGGGCTGATTCAATTATAGTAAATGGTCAGAGCACTTGAATATTTGGTGATTTACAGGAAATTGCAGAGTTAAAAAAGCTGTTTGTCTAGTAACTATAATATCACTAAAGGTTCCAACCGTAGAAACGGCTGAAGGTGGCTCACATAGTTATTCGTCATTTAATGTGTTATTGGTAATTTTGTAATTTTTCATTTTTGTAATTTATTTTAATTTTTCAAAAAAATACTGAAAACGGGAGCAATTCCCTTTTCGACTTTGCAAACCACCTTTCTTTCAAAAGTGATTCTTTGTTTTGTAAGTATAGTCCTGTAGCTTGTTACCCTGGCGAGTCTTGGTACCATAATCATAGGTAGTTATCATGGTGAAAACGGTAATTGGGGGCTTGGGTAATTTATTATTTCCTTTAAATGAAGAGTGGAAATTATAATTCTCGAAAATGTTGATTTTGTAGCTCAAGTGACTTGCGTACGCTTCTTTGAGTGTATCTATGGGTAGTAGCTGGTAGGTGTCGGGGTTCCGATAGTCCTAGTGATTTGCGTGTTCTGGTTAGTACAAAAAATTGTGGTAAACTAATTTTATCTGTTGGCTAGCAAAATGGCATAGTTGAATTGATAAATTACATTATACCTAGAAGAACTGAGACTGGAAAATACGGATAATATAGCATACAACAGAGCTGATACCTTTTATTATTATTATTGCCTTTCAGTCGAAACGATATGTATAATTTTTTTGATTACTTGTAATGGTGACTTTCGCTACCCCTTTTGGATTGTAGATCTGCACTATGGAGAGACAGGTAAATCTGGCCATCATACTTAATTGGCATGGTGATTCAATATTATTTAGGAATGGCAAGTCACACTAGGCTATAGCATTTTGAGCTGACATTTTCGTATATTGGTAATTTGGTATTGGTGCTTTGGTGTGCTTTTGCTGTGTTGACACATTGATTACCTATGCAATTTATAACCTTTGGAATTACAAGTATTATTTTAAATTGAGTTAACCCAATTGATTACAGGTCTATCTGTATGACTTACATACCATTCTTGGTAGACCGAGCCCACCTTCGTCACACTACAGGAACCTAGTCAATTTCTGTATCGATGTCATTAATGCTTGTTGCATCAACTGTAGTTTCAGAGTTGAATTCTTAATTACTTTGAAGATGTGCTTCCTTAAAGGGCATGTGTGAATTGCTGTCCCAAGTGGTTAAGCTTTCATTAGCAATTGTCATTGCAATGATAGAAATCTCTAATAAAGAAAACAGAGTATTTTTTAGAACTGGGGCCAAAAACGTCTACATATTCTAGTAGTTTTATTAATACGAAGTTCAAATTAAACAGAGATTACCACCAGAAGTGAAATTCTCTTAGAACTGTACATGATGAGCTATTTGGACGTTACTAATGGGATTGTGGATGGTCAAAAATAATTTTCAACACAGGATATTCTGGTTACTATGCGATAATTAATTTAAACAATAGCCCACCGTATTAAACATTGTCGTGAAATTGTAGAGTTTGGGCTATTTGAACAGTTTCTACTGTGAGTATAGGTGATGTTAATTTCAATAGTAGATCCAATGCTTATTATATGATAATTAATGCGTCATCAGACCCAGAAATAGATGAGTTTCATTAGCCACATCCTCATGGAATAATGTTGATTAAAGTCAACAGAAATATGGGAGTTAGTGAAGCCAATTGAATGGTACTACCATACCGTAATTATATAGAGAATCAAATGAATTTTCAGTACCAGCTGCAATTACAGAATAATCAACTTTTTTCGGTCCGCATATTAACTGCTATAATGCACTACACGTTGTTCAACAGTTCTTTTATGCTCCAGGTCACCAACAGTTTTGCACAGCTGGTGGCTGGATATTTTATAAATAATACACACACGGAACCTCCGTGAAAAAAACCTAACCGTATCCGGAAATGAAACCCTCTGCCAGTAATCCACCGGCCTTCAACTATCGCATACCTAACCACAGCACCTGCTGGGTATAGCTAACACAACCAAAAAAAAAAGTAGCCAATGCCGTCCTAATTCCTCATTAGTGCCACGAATGCAACTGACCCCCCCCCCACACAATATTATTTTATCCCCAAACAAGAGTATCGTTAAATTTTTGCCCAGTAGAACTACTTCCCCAGATCGAGGAGGTCGCACTGGAATCAAAATGCTTGGTTGTACCTTTAAGGTCGATGGGGACCGATGTATTGAACGGTTGGTCGCCGGCCAAGGTACCACCCAAGGTACCACCCAATGTACCGCCCAAGGCATACTTCTTATCATCAAATGGCTTGAACGGATCAAACAACTGGAGCGACGCCTTGGCATTGTCGTTGCCGTTGGCACTGCTGCTGCTGCCTACGGTGGTTGATGAACTGTTGCTGCCGCTCATCACCATCGAGTGGGACATGGCCCCGTCGCCCAAGCTGGAGGTACTGGCATGGATATCCCAGCTGTTACCGCGCTGCCTGAACGAGTCGTTGGCAATATGCGTAGGGCTCTTGTTGGAAACGGTGATATCGGGCTCCATCGACATCGGCATCGACATCGACGCCTGGAGCGACACCGCCAGCTCGTTGATGGACCCAAGCGAAACACCGGCGCCTCGAGGCATGAACACCGGCGCCGTGTACAGCTGGGCGGCCCCGAAACCGGCGTGCTTGCCGTGGGAAGACGTTTTGAAGCCCGACTTCTTCTTGTTGGCGCGATTGCCGCCTAGGTAAAGATGCGGTTGATGGAGAACCTCGATAAGCGCGTTGTCGACGGTTTCCATCTGGTACACGAACGCCTCGCTTTGCACCTGCCGTCTGGGGTATGGTGGGCCTGCCAGCATAGGATGTGTTGGGATCATATTGATGGAAAGAACTTAGATGCAAACAAGACCCTGGTGGTGAAAAAGATTGGCCAACCAGCGGGATGGTTTTTGGTGCGGGTGTGCAAATGTCGCGGCGACACTGGCGGTTTTTTGGTGCGAGGGCTCGCGACATTTCAGGGCTGACCGGTTGCGAGCCCGCGCCTCATGGTCCCTGACAACGCCCCGATTTTGCAGTCTCCAACTATACCAAATTAGGCGAGAGACTGGTGCTACGGTAGCAAGCAAGGCTAGTGGAGGTGGCGTGTTTGGAGAGGTGGTGGTCGCTTGGCCGTAACTGGTGGCGGGGCTGTGCTAATGCATGTCTTGTTGAAGAAGATGTCATCACGTGGTGTCTTCACCTGTCAACTCTAATCACTAAAACGGCAGTGCGGCGGTGATGGCTGCGAAACAAGTGGTACCAGAGACACCATCCCTTCCCACCAAAGGTGTAGCTATAGGACCCGAGTGAGAGGGGGAGCGGGAGGGGGAGGGGCGGGGGGAATAAATCACTAATTACATATTAGTAATAATTATTATGATAATTACTAACAACCTCCTGTCAGGGTTAACTGGCTGTTTGGGGAAAGACTTTTGGTTTTATTCCATTGTAGCTCTATCAGACCGAAAATACTACCGATACCTCGTTGAGTTACCAAAGGGGTGAACACTGATAATGAGTCACAGAGCGAACTCCAAATTGTTTAAATTGCTCGAGTATAACGATGATTTCATCAAGGAAACCGACGATGCCCTCAAACCTGATTATATTCAGCTAGTAACTATTTTTTCGATACCGAACCAGACTCGACATGGTCCTTACAAACCTAAAACAGTTATAAGCATCAATTTCTTCAAGGAGCCGTCAAAGTAATAAGCTTCACATTCCCATACCTTCGAACCAGCTGCAAAAATACACAATATTTCATATTTCACAGCAAACGTGATCTCAAGAGAACCTAATATTTGCACTGGTGTTACTACAGCCAAATCACGTATTGGTAGTTGATGATCAGGAAAACCGTCGCTCCGAAGTCTATGAGCACCGACGAGCTGATGCCTATAGATGTAACCATTTACCTGGATCATTTGGATCCAAAATGATGGGAACTTAACTCTTAAAGTCTCCTACAATCAATAGAAAAGTGTATGCCCGGAGACTCGTCAAATGAAGAGGTTTATGGCACTTTGAACCAATTATGTATAATACCATCAAGTGTAAATCCTAACAAAATATAATAAGCCCATAAACTCTGAAAATAGTGCTTGTTGGTCTCAAATAATATATTATAAAGGAACTGGAACTGTTATATGAGAGTTTCCATCATATGGCCTTTTAATCCTGGTCCAAATTGTGCGTTTAGTAAAGGGATTACCCGTTTGCTGCTATGTCGAGCTCCAGCTTTTGAAGCTCCAGCTATGCGGTAGCCGAACGATAGTTGGAATATACTCAAGAATGAGTTATGGCTTGTGTAAAGAAGGTGGTCAAGAAACGAACTGTCCGGAGAGGGCTTCGAATCTTCTTTTATTTATTTGGACTAGAAAGAAGCTAACAATAACTAGGAATTATATGACCGCTTCAGCTAACGTTTCTAAACCTCCACCGGTCAAATTAATATTATAGGTACATTTTAATTTGAATTGAATCCTTCACCTCTACAAAAACCGGAATAATTTTTAACTGGTGTGAATGGAGTTGTTGCTACATAGCCGTTTCGACGATTAAGAAGAAAGCTATAATAAATTCCCAGGGAAACTTAAAGCCCGTCAACTACCATTTGATGGTACTGATGTGGTAAATTTGCATCTTGGGAAGTCTGTGAGGAAGGTCTATATCAATGAACCGTCCAGAAAAGCTTAGACACCTGAAGACGGAATATTGTGATTATTCCACCGCAAATAATGCAATTAATTGCATTAAGATACCACTGTTTAGACATGTTTTTTTGATAGCAGGAACTTCAATTAAATCGAAATGAATTACGAACAAAAAGTGTATAGAAATTAGCCAACTAGACTGGTACTTCGCTAAATTTGTCATTTTTCACACCAAAACTGGTTCAATGTATACCAAACGATCAAATTTGATGGGCTAAAGACACCGAATAGGTGAAATGGGTAGTCTTATGGGTGCTACTAATTGTTCCCTTATAATCAGTAATAGCAGTTAACTTGTCTACTCAATGTTATATTAAAATAGGATATTAATGGAATTGTTGTTTGGGACCACCAGTAGACAATGATTTTCTGGATGTCCAAAGCAGCCTAGTGATGTAAGATATTCAGGCTATCTATGGAAATATTTCGTGGAAAGCCTTCTGCCCGAGCCATGAGCCACCACCACAGAAACTCAAAACTTGACCAAATACCAGACACCAGCCGTTATTACTGGACCCGCTCTGCTCTGACCATAGCCGTGTATCAGGTCTTTTACCTTTCTTCATCCACCAAAGGTATAGCTTTTTGGGTGCAAAATAGCAATATTGTTGAAAGGAATTACAAAATTGAAATATTATTGATGGGTGCAAAATAGACAAGTTTCAGAAAGGGCCAGCTACTGAACAATTTATTCAATGACTTGTTATAGTCAGTTTAAGTGGCTGGAGTTGAACAATTAATCTTTTCAATTCTTCTATTGATATTAATATACACGATAAAGAGTTATCTTATGGTGAGTCGAACTCATGGACATGATCTTGAAAGGACAATTAGTGATTTCGCAGCCAATGGCTGGAAAATTCGCACCACTTTTCTCTATACTATTACAACCCCAATGAATTCATTGTTTAAAGGGTTCCATCGCTCGACAATGCTTTTTCTGGCACACGGTCGGTTAGGTTTGGCCATGACCACAGAGCACTACTAGCGCTTTTTCTTTTGTTTGATTTCTTCTTCCTTGACAGGATGCAACTTGATCTGGTTGGGGAAATCGGGCCGGTTCCCCATGTAGCCTTGACTCCACTCATAGCCCACGGCATAAGCAAAAATGGTTCCGTTTCTATTGAAGGCACTGGCCACAACAGGGTTATCGACGGAAGGGAACGACTTCAATCTTTGTTTTGCATCTTTATCCCAGAAACAAAAGGTTCCATCGGACCCACAAGTGCTGAAAGTGCCAAAGACCGGGTGGAAACCAATATCATTGACGGGATAAGCCCAAGTTTCATTATTGATGGAGGTACGCAACCCAGTGGAGCCGGAGGGAGGAGATTTCCGATGACATTTGAAGGAAAACGCAAGTTTGCTTTGTTCGGCATCATCAATGTATTGAATGGCGCATCTTCCTTCGATGGACCCCACGGCATACCCATTACCTTGGGGATAACAAGCAATGGATCTATTTTGATATTTTAAGGGCGAGGTGGTGGTTTTAAAGATTTGCTGAGGATTATTCAAATCAATGATACAAATGTGTCTCTCTGCACATCCCACCACAAGTAATTTTTGGCTAGTATCCATACAATAGGCTCTTTCAGGCAAATTGATCGTGGAGATGGGCTGAGGAGACCTCATGTCCCAATACTTCAAGGTCTTATCCCATGACGCAGACACTACCGCCGCGGTATTGGTGGGCCCACACTCCACATACTTGACACATCTAATGGCAGCATCGTGGGCGCCGATTTGTTGAGGTTGTTGAGATTGTAAATCGAAAAGTTTCACCTGCTTATCGGCGCCTCCACTGACCACTTTGGACCCGTCAAAAGTCCAAGACGCGCTGAAAACCGGGCCGCCGTGCTCGTACAACGCCCGGCCCTGATTCTGGCCCGAATTGGGATCGATCTCGTAAATACGGACCTTGTTATCCCATGATGCCACCGCCAACAAGTCCTGTTGCGGCGAAAAGGATAAATCAGTCACGGTATCTTCCGGGCCGTTATTAATGGTGATGTCATTGAGCAACTCCTGGCCCGTAGTGGCACTGGAGGTGGTGGCACTACTGGTTTGTAGGAATGACATGGTCTTTGGTGGTGGTGGTAAACAGGAGGAAAATTCCTGAGGTGAAAAGTGTAAACCAGATAGTAGGCAAATTGCAGGTTGGGACCAGAGTTATTGTCGGTTTGCAGGTTGCAGCCAGGGCTGATTACAGGTTATATCCATCTGATGGTAGTAGTAGTAGTAGTAGTAGTTGTGCTTGTTCTTGCTGTTGCTGCCTGATTGGTCCCTGTTCCGGCGTCCTTAGCGTAACCATGTCCACTTTCTCCCTTGAAGACGTGCCTGTTCTCACTTACCAGGCGCCGCCGGCCTCCAAACCGGCATCGTACCTCCACAACCATCACTACGAAGAGAATACCTATATCGATTGGTGCCGGGAATCGTTGGTGTTACCGACCACGCCGTCGTTCCAGTCCCGCAAATGGTTCACGCTTATTGTGCTGTCGATCTGCTTGGGATATGTTACCATGTTTATTGATCTTACGTCGGTATGGTTGAACGATGTTAAAAAGGGGATATGTTTCAGTAGCACCGATAAATGGTCTTTGTTGGATCCGTATCTGAGTTGTCCTGTCGAGGACTGGTACGACTGGTCACGGATTCTCTTCAATTCCACGGGGCTCGTGTCGAACTTCTTGGTCAACCTTCCAATCTATCTCTTTTTTGCTTTGATTTTGGTGGCAGTGGTGTCATATATTAGCATTGAAAAAGTCCCTATGATTAAACAGTCGGGGATTCCTGAGATCAAGTTGATTATCTCCGGATTAAACTATAAAATTAACCATTATCTTGGTGTTCGTATTTTGATCTATAAAATTGCTGGTTTGATCTTGGTGGTTAGCTCTGGGTTATGGTTGGGCCTGGAAGGTCCCTTGGTCCATGTTTCTTGCTGTATCCTCAACATCTTGTATTCGTTTGTGATCGACCCAAAATTTAAAAATGAAGCCGTAAGAAGAGAATTGTTAAGTGCGGCCACTGCCACTGGGATATCGGTGGCTTTCAATGCCCCAATTGGAGGCGTATTGTTTGTACTTGAAGGCTTGCCTAGTTTTTTTATGCCCACCCGGACGATGTGGAATTCTTTTATCACTTCTACGGTTGCAGTGGTGGTGGTGAATGGATTTAAAGCTTTTACTGATGGTTCTCATTTCGATGAAAAAGACTTGTTCCAGGTCAATTTCGGAAATTTCTCCTGGCTCTTTATGGAAATCATACCCTTTGTATTGTTGGGTATCATGGGTGGGTTCTATGGCCATTTTTTCATCAAGACAAATACCTATTTCTCCAACTTATCCTTTAGACACAAGATCCAATCAGCATTATCTGACCGATTTGGTGGGTCTGGTAAATATTTGGAAATGTTTGCTCTTGTATTAATCACTACCTTATTGAATTTCCCCATTGAAATGTCCAAGCTCCCTCTTAATGCTTTTTTAAAGGCTCTTTTTACCGATTGTCCTAAAGAAAACTTGGATACAAATTCCAACAATTTCATGTGCCTGCCTTCAAATGGAATCACAGCTCTCAAGTTGCTTTATGTGATCATCCAGGGGTTTTTCTTATCGGCTTATACATTTGCTGTGGAATTACCTGGTGGCATCTTGATGCCTTCTTTAGTGCTTGGTGCAACGTCGGGAAGATTGGTTGGTATTATCTCCCAAGCTATTCAAAACTTGTTTTCATGGGACTCCACCTGTACTGAGAAATCATGCCTTGTTTCACCATCTTCTTATGCAGTCATTGGAGCCGGGGCCTATATGGCCGGTGTCACCAAGCTTACCATGTCAGTGGTGATAATTCTTTTCGAGATCACAGGTGCCATAACCTATGTGCTTCCCATCATGTTAGCGGTCTTGATTCTGAAATTCGTCAATGATAGATTATCAGATGATAATATTTATGATACATGGTTAAAGACGTATTTCAATCGTACTCCCGATAATGGCTCTCCAAATGAGGGCAAGGGCGATGGTTTGGTCGATTTCACCAAGTTGACATCTGCAGTCAAGAACAAGTTGCCCAATGTTCTGGTCAAATCGGTGATGGTGCCTGTTTCTGAAATGAAATGTTTATGCATTATACCTGAAAACCCGTACACCGTGGATTATTTGCACAACTTTATAAATTCTGATACCCATGAAGGGTACCCGGTGATTGTGAATTATTCGAACCCAGTATCTTTGGGATATGTTAGTAAAGAAGAGCTCTACACCAAGATCGCATCTGTGGATCTCTCATCATCTATTGTGAGCTTTCAAATGGACAATTTGCCCAAGGAAGTCCTCTCGCATCAATTACACTATGAGAGATCGCTCTCCAATGTTGTGCAGTTGAATATTGCTACTCAAACACTGTTGATATTGGTGAACGAATTAACTCCTGTGATTCTTTTGTTGGAATCATTTGAGAAACTTCATCTCAATTACTTGATTATTATGGAAAATCGAGTGAATAATTCCTATGTCATGAAAGGTTTCGTGGATCGGTTCATTCTTACAAATTTGATAGAACAAAAGTTTGAAAAGATTCAAATAGGGTCCACCTATGATCCCAGCGAGTTTGACATAGAGGATGAGACTTTGTTGAATATGAGAGAGGAAAGAAGAAGTATCGAATTGCTTACATGAACCAGAAAAGGGCTTGGATGATACTCAGGCGAAACAAAATGGAAACTTGGTTTTAGAACGAGATGGCCGAATTGGTGTGTTATTGGTTTCTTGTCAGCCCTCAAATCTGGTTTCTTTCTCATATCGAAGATAATTTATTTCACCAACAGCAAGACTGTACAATATGGTTAGCGGGACCAGCATGCAGCTGCTCAGCCATAATGATTTATAGATATATTTAGACGGCATTCTGGCATGGCATTGTATCTTTTGAAATGCTACTTAAAATTTAGAATTAGAAAATACATGGACGGTACTTTCAAGTTGTACAATATTAATACTTTGTATCCCATAAATATTTCCAAATTATGTATTCCAATGTATTTGCTTCCCTTAAGAGTTCTGCTTGAAAATGCAGAATTAGCACTGAACTAGGTGCTTACATATATATCATAGCTACATGCAATCGTAGCCAAAGAAGGGAGATATGACTAAAAGGCACGATACTGCTAGTTCTACTTTTGTGGGGCTCCCAAAGAAATATCCGTAGCATTTCCAAGCTATCACAATCATTACCCTCCAGAACTTTAATGGCGTCACATAAATTCATGTTAATTCCTGGGATGCAAAAATATAAAATATAATTGATTCAATCTTTTGTGAATGTCACTCTAAGTCTGTTTAGTACATCAATCAACAGCTTGATTATATTTTGGCTGGGGTACTGGAAATTTATCAGGCATGAGAGCCAAATTAGCATCCAACTTAAAGGGTAGTTCTCTAGATTTTTTTAGACGGTGTTATTGCATTAAGAGATATGGGTGCCATTAATATAGTCATTAATTGATAAAATTTTATACAGGTACAGGCTAGGTGAATTTTATTCGCCTTCTATGCTCCGTGTATGGTACATCTGAACCAAGATACAGTTGGATACCTCATAGAGAATTTGCTATCTGAACTAGATGGAATTTTGACATCACCGATGTTTTTTGCATCAAAAATTATCAAACAACCAAAAGAGTGCCTGAACAGACTCACGATCACATTTAATTGAATGTGGCTATCTTTTTACTAATTAATTCCAAGCATCTCTTCACTGGCATTACAGTTAACTAGGTAATGCGGTCATTATATAAAAAAATCTTTGGTCAATTAGTACCAAATTATTACCAGTAGCCCCCAACACACACCAGAGCATCTTCTTCCCCCACCAACTCCCCACAAGCCCAGCAATCGTCCCCCAACAGCCCAAATCCTGGTGTATTTTATTACGTAATTGATGACTAAGCAGCATCTACGCGTCTGATTTCCAGGTAAACACAACTACCATTACATCATGATGAACAACAAGGAAAACGAGGACCCTGTGCCCGGCATGGCTGACAAAGGCAACAACCCGTCCAAGAGCATCCTCAAGGACAACACGCTCCCGTTGGCGGCTAACAAGCGCCGTGTTTCGTTCGCTCCCGAGGTCACCTTACACAAATTCGATTTCGTACCCTACTCATCCAAAAGAAGAAAGACCATTGGCGAGCCGCCCAGCAGTCAAGATAGCCACGACAGCAGCCAGGAGTCGTACGACCAGGCCGAGGATCCCAGTGGCGGCTTGGAGCTTTTGCACGATAGCAGTGATAGCGAGGAAGATGAGAGTTTCGGTGCGTTGGAGGGCCAAGCCGATTTGGTGGTGGATTCCATCAGGAAGTACAATGGCGAGGTGGGGGACACAAATGTCCATTTCCCCGAAGACGACGATGAGCCGGAGGCTGTCAATTTGCAAGAAGACGAAGAGGAACAGACCATGGAGTTGACTGGTCTGATTATATCCAAGGTATATAACGATGCCGCGGTGCCAGAGACTCGGGACGAACAGACCCAAGATGAACAGGCCCAAGACGAACAGGCCCAAGACGAACAGACCATGGAGTTGACGGGCACCGTTGCCTTTAATGGCCATTCTTCGTTGGCTAATCCATCATATATTCACGCTCCTTTGGGGACTACTACCTCTACTTCTTTGTCTACAGTTACAGAGGCCGGCGACCTGGAGAGTTCAGATGAGGACGACGGCGTGGATATGGAAATAACTGGCACTCACCGAGTTTCGGCACCCCATATCAATACTCCAAGCGTGGCAAGCGTGGCAAGCTCTGCTCCTATGAGTTCTGTGGGTGGTAATATTTGGACGGTTCCGGAATCTGCAGAAACTGACGATGTGGAAGACTTTCCATCCAAAACAAATCACGAACTTTTTGAGGTAAACCATCAAAACCACTCAGAGTTCCAGGACCACCCCGACGACGAACAGACCATGGAATTCACCCACGTACTGGATCACATATGGCAAACCGAAGTCGACCACCCCCATAACCACCTTGAAAAACCACTTGATCAACCCATGGAGTCAAACAATGAAATACAGGAAACAATGGATATCACCCAAGTGCCCTTGAAAGTGATACCTTCAGAGACCCAGCCACAAAATAGTCATCCAGTGGATGACAATACCATGGATTTCACCCAAGTGCCCTCAAAAGTGATAATTTCACATCCCCAACCTCAAAATACTCAACCAGGAGATGACAACACCATGGATCTCACATCAATTCCTACAAAAGTCCTCAGCAATGAACCAGACCATCACCACCAGAATCCAACTTCCGACAAAGAACCTGTGGGACCCCGAGAAGATGGAGATACTATGGATCTTACTCAAGTCCAATCGAAAGTAGTCACCGCCCACCACCACCCAGAAGATTCCAGGAACCCAAATAATGCTATCACCGATGGGGTGGGCTTGACTCTGATGCCGTCACGTATTGCTGATCATGAATCTAAAGAAATTCCTGATGATCCAATGGACTTGACTCAAGTTCCTTCTAGAGTCATAGATCAAAATGAACCAGACAGAGATATGAATGGTTCAAATACTCCAAATTCAACTAAATTTTCTCCTAGCAAAAACGAACAGATCCCACACAAAGTGCCAGATGCTAAGGCGATCCCAGTGACAACTGTGGAAGAGAATCTAGGTTCGCAGCCAATGGAGCTCACTCAGCCTACACCACAAGAAGAAGTAGATCCCAACTCCTCTGTTGCCAGTGTTCAGCAGATCACCACAACCACCAAGATCCCGTTAATTGATGAGGAATTGGATGATGACTACAATCCGGTGACTTTGAATGAGTTCATGAGTGACATTGGCATCAAGTTCTATGATGACTTGGATATTGATATTTATACCAAACGAATCAGTATGACTTCTACCAGTGTTGATGGAAGCGAAGCCCAATTAAAGGATTATATGGCAGCATTTTCTAAATTGGAACTATTGGCATTATACCATTTTAGCTGTGAAGAACTCAACAAAAATATTCAAGAGGGTAAAAAAGTATTTGCTGAGTACAACTCGATGATCGAGTCCAATAACCCCTCCTTATTTAGAGAATATTATTCCTGTGACTATCAAGAACGGGTGGGATTGAACGTCAAGCTTCAGCTCATTAAGGATTACACTCGTCACCAGTCAAAAATCACTTGGTATGACTGGAGAAAGCAGTTGACAGTGAATCTTATAGATGAGCTAGACATCAAGTATCTGAGCCTTGTTGAAGATCAGAAAAACTACAAACAAGATCTTGCTAGTATTGGAACTATTTATGAACAAGCCAAACAACAATATGAACGCCTAAAGGACAAATTGGCCAATTTGATTCGATTCAAGTCCCAATTCAACAGTCTCGATGGGGAAAATCTCCGTCAAATAAGGCACCAGTTGGTGGATTTGGCCCAACAGTTGAAGCTATTGCGTGAAGATATCTTGACCAAAACCGAAACTATGGGCAAGTTAAAACATCAAATAAAAAAGAATGACGAGTTAAAACAGTTGCTTCATAAGGAAATCAACTCTCAAGAGGCTATTGTCAATAGTAACCGGAAATACGAGTTAGAAGAGGTCAAGATATTGAATTTAAAGTTCAAGCTCTTACAACACATTTCTAATCTTGAGTACCAAAGTTGTGATAGTGACGGACTCAAGTTTATTTTCGATAAAATGGGAATTCTTGTACTTAAAAGTGGAACGTTTGAGTTTCAATTGTTGACCACTATCCAACTTCACAACCCATGGTTACTTGAATATGGAAAACAATTAGTTTCGACCCTTCAACCACTGGTGGTTGATTTCAAGAGATTTAAAGGGTCATGGGACTGGTTCAAGCAATTGGATTTTGATATTTATAAATTAAGTTTCAAGTATCCAGTAAAGTCGGTGGAGTCAAGCCAGCCACTAAAGTTCCATGTACAATACTTTAACTATTCCAACGAGTACAAGCTTGACATCAACTGCGAATTCAACTTAGAAAAGGAATGCAAAATTGATGCTGTGATCAAGAGAAACTATACTGGAGTGACCTCTGATATCATGAAACAGGACTTGGTGAAGGATCTTGGGTTTGTTGACATCTTCACCGACAAGATAAGGCAAATGGAAATAACTGGGGCTGCAGAGAATGTGGATAAACTCTGAAATGTGTTAATTGTACAATAGTGTATATTATAGTGTATTATAATGACTATATATAATGATAATTACCTACTAGAAGTTGAAAACGTAAAGGAGCCTCGTAAATTCGAGGGATAATTGGAAGATACTGTTGGATTCGTGATGACTGGATGAAAGATTTGGGTTATTATAACTCAAGAAGTACTTTGGGTCGAGTCGAGTAATATAGTAGGGTTAATGAGTTGCACCAAGGAAGATTGTGGCCCCCAAGCATACAAACATGACAACCACACCCCATACAGCCAAGGCCAAGCCACCATATTTACATGCAAGTTCCAATCTGTTCAATTCAGATGCACCATTGATGGGTTTGATCAACATGTATCCGAACAACCCTGGAAGAATAAAGGAGATGGAGGTGGACCCAGTGGAACCAACAAAGGCCAACACATGTTCCAAGGATTGCACGGTGACCGCCACCAAATAAGAAGCCACTACGATGGTGGAGGTGATGATATAGAATTTCTTGGAGGTCATGGGCACAATAATGGGCGAATGGCCATCGGTATCTTGAGCACCTTCCATGGGAGTGGTGGAGATAAACGATTCGTCCTGTAAGGAGTCACTAGCCAAGGAGTTCAAGGACTCGATGTCTGATTGTAAGGAAGTGTAGCCATGAGGCAGAGCGGTTGGTCTTGTTTTGGAAGAGGAGATTCCCTCTGTGATAAAGTGGAGAACGTGGTTGACGGAACCACGGCATGGATGGCATTGCAAGGGGAACGAGAGTGACACCATGATGACGATACAAAGACGGCCGATCAACGACAGCATCGAATCGCGAGGGTACATGGAGATGATGTTCCCATTGACGGCATCACCAAAGGTCAAGTAGCCGATGATCCCCACCACGAGGTAGGAGGCGGCGGCGGTGGTGATGGCATTTCGTATGATCAAGTTGGACTGTCTTGTGGTTGAGCCATGGGAATCCAGCGGTTTCAATTCGTTGATGATAGCGAACATGTTTTGATGACAAGTATAAGCAAACACAAAGATAGGGAACGAGCTAAGGGTGGATTTCCATGACACCGGCCCCACCAACGTGAGTTTCCTATCGGGGACCGGGATGTCATTGACAGCATAATGCTCAATGACCAAGCAGATCAAGTATACCACCGAAAACAACGCCACAACCGAGGTGTACTTGAGGGAGTCCAATTTCTTCAAGAACGAAAGAGGAGCCACCATGGAGACCATGAACACGGAGATCCAGAAGTTTCTCATCATCAACACCGAGGATTCGGCCACATGGATGCTTTCCATGATTTTGGGCATCAAGTCACCAATCACCACCAAGTAACTGACGCCCACACCAAAACACTTGATGGAAATGGCGGAATCAAACACCACCGACAAATGGGGGTAGGTGATCTGGGCTAAGCTGAAGTAGGAGATAGCGCCTGTTTGCTGGGTATACTTGGCGACCTTGTTTTGAAGATACAAGCCAAACGACGATGTCAACGAGGACCACACGATCAAGAAGCATCCAAACAACAACCCGTTGCTCTTGAGGCCAAAGGGCATGGCGAGGATTCCCGCACCGATGATGGTGTTGAGGAGGTTGATGGTGCCTGATTTGATGGTAGCCGTGCCCATATTGGTGAAGTTAAAGAAAAGGAACAGTTGATATCAAACACTTTTTGGGTATCAACACTTTTGATATCACCACTCTATAAAGGATTGCGAAAGAGGGACGAAGACGAAGAAGAGAATGACGAAGAAGACGGAGGAGTAAAAGCTGGAAGGAAGGAACAAAAGAAGTCAGTGCGATCGATCTGTGCACCGAGGAGCCGTGATTACGAGAGGTGATAATGAACAGGAGAAGACCAAGGATCTGGAGACTGTTTAGTATCAGGAGAGAGCTGAATAATAGTAGAATTAAAGCTCAGTACAAAATGTACCAAATGCACCAATGTGATCAAGTTTGTAAGTGTATCAAAGTGAAGAACCAGTTGAACGATTTAACATGATATAAGCAGTGGAATCCGAAGGGATAAATGAAGGGATAAATAAAGGGATAAATGAAGGATAAATGAAAGGAGAAACTGAAAGAATAAATGAAAGGAGAAACTGACGTAATAAACGGAAGTAATAACAGAAGTAAATAAACAGGAGTGAAAAAAAGAAGTGAAAAATAGAAGTAATATACTGAACTATTAAACAGGCGTAATGAGTTGAAGAACTAATAAACAGAGCTGATAAGCAGAACTGATACACGGAAGTAATAATAAGAAGTGAAAAACAGAAAAAAGTAATAAACAGAGGTAATAAACTGTCCTAATTAGTCCTAATAGTGGAAGTAATAACAGAAGTAATGGGCATATTAGAACAAAACGGTTATCAAGTTAAACACAGAAGTTATAGGTTTAATACTGTACCAAGTTTAGTTAATTAATTAATTAAACTGGTAAACAGAAGTAACGGACAGAAATACACAGAATCAAGAAGAATCAAAAAATAGGATTAATGAACAAAGCTATGAACAGAATTGATGACCAGAATTAATAAAGGACTGATGACCAGAATGGGCAGAAATAATCAAATGAAGATATTTACATAAATGAACAGAAGTGAACAGAAAAAATTTTACAAGAATATTAGAAGAATCAATAGACTAACAAGATTAATGGACAAAATTAATGAAAGAACTGATAAGCAGAATAAATGGAAGAATTAATGGAAGAATTAATAAAAGAACTCAACAGAAGATAGTATTAAAGAACAGAATTAATAATGGAAATTATGATAGAACTAATGAAATTTAATGAAAGAACTACACTTTCGATAATAAACTCGACGCGTTAAAAGAAAAGTGATATTGATATCTAAGGTGATGCCCTGCTTTCAAAGCTTACCAGATTTCAGATCCGTTGAAATGAAATATCAAAATCATATTGAGTTATTATCGAGCAAACTCTACTAACCAATTCAGCTACCAAGAATGTTTCCAAAGACAAAAAAAAAGGTGATAAGCCAAGTATTGGAATAAAGTGTATATCGTGAAGAACCAGGTGTGTAGCAGTACTCTTGATAAGTCTTCAGGGTTGAACCATACAATCCAACAATAAAGAATCTATTGGGAACAGGATCAACCGACCAGACCAGCTCAAGCCTCGACAATACCACTTCCTTATCGGTTAAGTTCCATGATAATTGGTTGAGTAATTGTAGAATGGACGAGTATGATATTTTGTTTGACCTCAGTTCTGCTTCGCTAGACAAAATTAGCATGGTCCAAGGTCCGTGATTTTCATTCTCTGGTGCTTTCGAACTATATAGTTTCTGGCTCTCTAGCCTCTAACTAATTCTAGTTTCCTAATTTTCAACGCTCAAATTGGTATTTCTGTAATTTGTATTTCTTGAAATTCTATTTCTCTATGTCCTTATTATGTAGTATAATCCAATCTTCTAGTTGTTTTGAGTTCTTAGTCTCTATTTTGTACTAGCCCATTTTCTTTTCTAATTTCTGGTTCTCCACCTAGTGGTTCTCTAATTTTCTGATTTTCTACTTATGTGTTTCAATTGTCCATGTTCTCTAGTTCTCTAGTTCGCTAATTATCTACTTTTCTAATTCTTTAGTTTTCAAGTTCTCTAATTCTCTAATTCTCTAATTCATTAGTTCGCTAGTTCGCTAATTATCTAGTTTTCTAGTTCTTTAGTTCTCTAGTTCTCCAATTCTTTAATTCTCTAGTTCTTTAGTTCTCTAATTCTCTAGTTCTCTAATTCTCTAGTTCTCTAGTTCTCTAATTTTCTAATTTTCTGTTTTTCTAATTCATTAGTTTTCTAGTTCTCTAGTTCTCTAATTTTATATTTATTTTCTCATTTCTGAATAATTTATTTTCTAATTCTCTTACTTTCTAACTCTTATCCTTGAAATCTCCCTTTTCTACTTTTCTATTCTGGTTCCCAACTCTATTTTTCAATTGACCTTATTGATTTTTTTATGTTTTTAGAGATTACTGTCATAAACGGTAATACATACTTGTAGAACTTTACAACCTGGTCAGTTTAATTACTTTGATGCCTATACAATCAGACACCCAGACCATCGAATTAACCGAATGGCCAATATTTTAACCACTGCTATTCTTTTCAACTATTTCAACTATTCTGCTTCGTTTTGGCTGCGAAATATTTGAAGAGCAAAAGAAGAAGTCCAGAACATCTTAGAACAGTTATGGTTGCTGTAAACTACCGACAAAGGCACTTCCAGATATCTCTTGATAATTTCACGTTTTGTAGTAAAAGAAAAGATTATCATTTCAAAAAGTTATAGGGATATTGTCGTTAAATGATATTATAATTATCAAATGATCTATAATCATTACACAGCGATCTACAATTTTTGAAATAACTGGAACTTATAATATAGGATCATAAATTAAACTAGATGAAATTTTAACAGTATATTAAAATTTAGTATGATAAATAAACTTGGAATAAAAATTGAAAATGTGTAGATAAAAAGGACACTATCATTCACAAATAGATGGTTTTTTGTCAAATCAAAGTCACATCCTATTGGATAGTATTGTTTAGCAAGCTACACTAATACATTGACAACAAAGTTCTACATTTATTGGCGAGCCACCAGCAAGTTCGTAATTTCAATACAATAAATTGACATACAACGGGTAAACAATCAGAGAAATAAAGAAGCTGCATAGTCGTAGATTGGCTCCGTCTAATGATACAATGATAATAATGTAGTGATCACAGAGGTTTCACACACTGATCGTCGATGCAGCAAATGACATCATCAACTTTAACCACTTAAAAGATCAACCATCCTGCAAGGAAAGCAAGAATGACCAAGATGGCGGCCAATTGGATGGAGATCCCATTGACTGGTTCTGGGGTGGAAGCAGCTTGGGTTTGGTGTTGTTGGGCAGGAGCCTTTTCTTGGTATTGTTGTTGAGGAGGAGGGGATTGTTGGTATTGGTGTTGTTGTTGAGGAGGTTGTTGGTATTGTTGTTGGTTGTATTGTTGTTGACCGTACTGTTGAGGTGGTTGTTGATATTGTTGAGGTGGTTGTTGGTATTGTTGGTGGTTGTTGTACAGTTGGTCGTAGTTTTGGTTTTGGTTTTGTGGAGGAGAGTTGTAGTCTTGAGGAATTTGTGGAACTTGGCCAGATGGAGGAGAGGATGGTGCACCACGGTGGTTGATTTGACTTTGGCTTCTGTCGTAACCAAAAGATTGGTTGTAGTCTTGACCTTGGCCTTGAGGTTGACCTTGACCTTGACCTTGACCTTGGGGTTGACCTTGGCCTTGGCCGTAACCGAAAGATTGGTTATTGTCTTGACTTCTGGATCTAGAAACACCACTGGCAGCAGCAGCAGCTCCGGCAGCAGCTCCGGCGGCGCCATAAGGAGCACCGTTGAATTGCTGTTGCTTGATAGGAGTACCTTGAGCAGTGGAAGCATCGTTTAGCACGGTCTGGTTAATGTGAGAAACATCGGCATCTTGGTGACGGTTACCGTTGGATGGAGAACGAGCAGGAGCTTCGTCAGAATCGGTGACGACGTAGTTGACTCTCAACTTCTTGGAAACCACCTGAGGCTTGTATTTTGCTTCTAAATCGGCCCAGGCTTCACTGACCCTGGAAGGATCGCTCAATTCTGGACTTGGCAAGGAAACCAACAAGAATTTATCCTTACACTTGTAATCCTTTGGCAAAGGTTGCGAGAACCCTTGCAAGTTGATGGAAATGTCGATGGAATCGCCGGGTTGGACGACACTGGCATTTGGTCTGACACTGTAGAGCTTGGGGGCGGTGGTCTTGACCTTGAATGCAAGAGGGGACCTGGAGGTGTTGGTCAACTTCAAGTATTCGGTGATTTGAGAGGTAAAAGTTCCTAAAACGTTAGTAATCGGTCGAAAGGGGTTCAAGCAGAAAAGAAAGCACACCATCAATTGGCTAGATTGTTTTGGTTTGGTTTGGTTTGTGTGATTGTTTTGTGTGATTGTTTTGGTTTGTTGTTGGTTATTGCTTGGCTGTTTGTTGTTGGATGTTTTGAATGTCCAGCTGAGGCACTTCGGCAGCCACGGAGACTCAACACCACCACCCCATCAGCACCCCATCAACACCCCACCAGAAATCAGACACCGGACTTGGCCACCACAAACGGACTTCGGCCAGCTCCGCCCAGTACCGCCCAGTACCACCATTTGATCTCAATGCTTTCTTAGCCGCCACCAATCGTCACGTACCTCTGAACTCCAATACACTAGGGGAAACTTCCATCTTGTTCTAACACAGTGGCAGGCAATCAATCAATTCGTAAGGACGGTCACGCGGAATTCAGTTAGATGGACTAAATACTCCAAGTAACTAAGATGGGGGAGTTTTGTTATTTGGAATTGCAAATACGAAATGTGTTGGCAACAGTAAGAAACTGAGCCGGTTATAAATGTTCCCTGAAAAATTTTCCCATAACGAGGGGGTTTCCTTAATGCAGGAAATCATTAGCCGGTCCTATGATAAACAGGTGGAGACGTTCCCGATAAGAGGGGTGTGGCCCTCCAAAAAAAACAGTGCCCCTAGAAATGACTACAATTGGCCATAGTTACCCATCAAAAATAATACAACGGAAAAAGTCTGTGATGGCTATGTTAGCCACCCGGTTGTGATGGTCATTGATTGTAGTCAAATGGTAGAGGTTAATTTTGAAAGATGAGTTATTTGTGAATTATCAAAAAGTGCATACCCATGTACATAAAACTATGTACATAACACATATGTATCATTCACAAATTCACTAATCTTCCCCCATCAAACTAACTTTTCATAGATTTCATTCCACTATCTTTCTTTATATCTATACCTCGGCCATTGACAATTTTTCAAGGATATTGTCCTGCAGTATTTCAATTGTGGGGTCAAGATATATACTCGGAACTATAACCAGATCACATGGTTGTCTCCACCTATCCATTAATCCTGAAAGTTGGGTGGGTCACGCTGACAGTACCCTTGAGGCTATTCACGTGAGGGTGGATAAAAGGCTATTGTGTCAATAGTTAGTTGGGTAGTCAAGGGAGGGGCAGGCTATTGCTATCATGTGCCAACAGTAAACCTTCTTTGCCTAATTCGGCAATAGTGTGCTAGATAGTAATACTTCTATACATATATATACCCCCACAGCCTGGAGACACCTGTGTAAATTCAGGATAGTGCCAGGTGACAAAATCCTATTTAGGGTAATGCCCTTTAAGGTCCTTTGGTTGATAGTGGCTACTCTACTGATTGTGGTAGTTTCATGTATCTCTTGTGGTTCTGGTCTACCTCTTAGGGTAGATTCCCTGAGGCCACTTTGCAGATAAGGGGGTCGCGTCATATTGTATGATGTACATAGTGCATTTTACTATTTTTTTTTTTTGACGTGCTTATGTAACCTATCCTCTCTAGAGAGTCCTACCAATTGGTCCAAATTGGTCCAAACTGGTCGGTTTGGAATCCTTGGAAATCTGCCTTCATACTTGCACCGGCGGGGACGCTGATCTCTTTGTCAGCGTGGTGCCAGCCTGGCTCAATTGCATCGTTTCATTTCATCAGCGGGTTAGATCGCGGTCACGTGATTAGCACGTGATTTTTCGCCTTACTACTATGTCTAACGATTTATTCACTATTTAAGCCAAAGAGGTCCCAGACCTAGGGTTCCAGGTTATGTGCAGTGCCCTCTTGGCAAATTTGCAGCTTTCTATAAAACTAGCAAGACCACGCTTGTTGGGATCATGGCCACGGACCCGCTTGCAATGGTGTGATGGGTCATCCTAGTAGTCACTAATAGTCATCTCCCTTAGTCACCACTTCCTTCTTATGGGGGTGTAACAATATGGTATGCTCGAATTGAGCGGTGTAACTACCCTTGATATCCACTATAGGAGGGTAGTCTTCCACAATTCCAGCTCTCACCAACTGGTTCAATGCCAACAAATATTTATCTTCACCAGTTCTGTCCAAGTATCTCCGACACCATGGCAAAGTCCCGAAATTTTCCTTGATATTAAATAACAACTGTTGGGCTCTTTCGGTGGGGGCACGGATATGTTCCACTCCTTGATTAAGAGCATAATGCGACACTTCTCCTTCTGGAAGCACGTATCCATTCCCGGTGGAGCCAAAAGTCTCTATGGCAAATACCTCGCCTTCTTCCATCTTGGTCATATCACCATTTGCGATAATAGGCACGGTTTTGCCCGAATGGATAATAAAATCCCCGATGTTATGACCGTTCAAGTTCTTAATACATTTGATGGGGTATATCTTGCCGTTTTCTTCCATTTCGTAGGACTCCATCACCTCTTGCACAGCAGCCCCGATATCGTTCAACCGAACATCGATCCCGGCCTCTTTGATCCCAGTATAGGTGGCTTCGCGAACCGCTTCCATGATGGTATCGTACTTGCCAGTCTCATTAAATGTCATGGTGAACGCAGAATCACAAATCCGCCCGTTCACATGGACCCCAATATCCACCTTCATGATGTCGTCCTTGCCCAACGTGAGCTTGTCTCCCGCATTAGGGGTATAATGAGCCGCCACATGATTAAGTGACAATCCCGTGGGAAATCCTATTCCTGCTTTAAGCGTATGGTCGGCAGCAGCATAAGCACGGACGGAATCTTCGATGATGTTGGCGATATCGGTCATGGCCATTCCGGGCTGGATCGAAGATTGAGCCTTTCTTCTTACTCTCCGATGGATTTCGGCTCCTTTCCGGAAGTCTTCCCATTTGCTACTCAGCTGACGGTCCAAATAACGTAATTCTTCCGATGTCGTCCGGTGTGTATTGATCTCAAGAGGGTACTCTTGCCATTGCCCCTCGGGGTACACTCCGTCGGGGTACAGCGCCTCGATGTTGGTGATCTTCTTCTTCTTCTTATTCTTTTTCTTCTTCTTCTTTTCGGCGTCTCCGTCGGCTCCAGTCTCGGACTTATCGGCACCGATATCGCCGCCGGCTCCGGCGCTTTCTAATGCATTATCCTTTTTGGATATATCGAGCTTCTCGACCTCTGGGAGTGTAGATGCTGTCATGTTTGACGGGGTGGTTAAGAGGGAGACGAAAAACTTGGGTGTGTGTGGTCACGTGACCTCATCTTAGTGATGGCCAATGATAAAACTGGTGGGATCGTTAGTGGCTGGCATTATCATGGTATCCTGCTGTATTTGAGGGCTCGGGATGATGGCGAAAGTACTTGGGAAAATAGTTGCTAAGTTTCAGGTTTTTTTCCCTGGTTTTTATCGTCCAAATGTGACAATTACTAATTTTTTTTAGATACTTTGACGGCTATACTGATAATTTCCATTCACATTCAAAAACAAAACGGCTTGGGTAGGTCCTGTAGTGGGTATAAGTATATATGATACCTTCTATGGATGCAAAAAAATTTATTTGGTGTATATAATTTCAATTGTAGCTCGAACAGAATATTCAGTTTTTTATTTGGTATTGCTTTGTAAAAATATCAGGGCTGTTTCCAAAGTTTCGGGGATTGTCAAAGAAGGAACTGATTCTATTTACCTTTTTTTTGGTCCTATATTGGTACTGGTGTGTATATATTCTCATGTCTCAAGACACATGATAAACCAACTAGATAAATCTGGTCTACGATTCGGGCTTTATGGTGAAAACACTTCCTCGAACGATATGAGAATGTTTTTCTAACGATAGGATATTAATAATTAACAGGTCGTCAATATATACGCTTTAGGATCTACAATGACAAAAATTCGGCACTGATATTCAGATACATTAATACCTATACATTTTGATTTCACAAGAGGACAGAATCATCAGACAGTAAGCCACTAGTTATAATAAAGGTAAATGTCCTTAGTCAATAACTCAATTCGAATAGTTTTGTGAAAAATAGCTAGTAGAGATTTCTATTTCATTGACTTTTGAACCACAAAATCACCACAATTATTATACAATATAAATTCACACAAGCCTTACTAACGATAAATTACCACGATTCACAAATGAGATAATTTACGACGCTTTACTATTGGAAGAAAATAATAGGATTCACACCCATTACAATTTTTGGATAAATGAATACCACAGTATTCGTTTAATAAGATATTAATGACGTGTGTTTATTTTACAATACCAGAATTGCAATGCTACTAATTAAATAACTTATTAACTATATGTCTTTGTCATGCAATAGTAAAATTACATTACTACTAATCAAATAAGATTTTAGGGACATGTGTATTAATTTTACTATCGTAAAATTACTTTACTACTAATCAAATATGAAAAAAAGGAACATGTCTTAATTATGCAATAGTAAAATTACTTTACTACTAATTAAATAAGTATATTAAAGACATGTCTTAATTTCACAATTGAAAATTACATTGTCGCTAATCAAATAGGATTTTATGGACAAGAATAGTAAAATTACTTTACTACTAATTATAAGTTATCAATGATATGAAAAAAGATTGCATTAGTCCTAGTTAAATGAGTTATTGATGTATACATGTTTATTATACAATAACAAAATCATATTGATACCAATTCAATAATTTATTAATCTTCTATCTTTATTTTACAATAACAAAATTATATTGATACCAATTCAATAATTTATTAATCTATATATCTTTATTTTACAATAACAAAATTACTTTACTACCAACTCAATAATTTATTAATCTATATATCTTTGAAATCATTGATACTAATTAAATAAGTTATTTATATAGATCTTTATTTCATAATAACAGAATTACAGCAATGCAAATAATAAAATTATTAGTTTATATGTTCCTATTCTACAATATCATATTCCGACTGATAATTAAATAAGTTACTAATCTATATCTCTTTCTTTTAACTTAAGAATTGCATTACTGCCAATTAAATAATTGATCAATTTATATTTTCCTATCTACAAGAACATATTATGGAAATGATAATTAAAAAGGTTATTAATTTATGTGTCACTATTCACTAATTAAAAACCAGTATACCCAGTTTGAAAGTGACAGAGAACTATTAAACGGGTTAAGGTATTGATACCCATGCTGATTTGTAAAATTAAAGCCCTTATAAGATAAGAATTCATACACTTCGAGAACCATTCTCTCGATCTACGGGGTATTTAAATCCTATCCATTATTAATTATAGTACATGCCATTGTTAAAATACAAGTGCCAGAAGTGAGCCACAGAGCCTTAAACATCACGATGAAGATACCATGAACAATTGAAGGCCGGACGAGGTGGAAGCGTCATTTCGGGACTAAACAAACCAAATCAATGGCTGGTTCGGTGTTGTTTCGAGGGTGGTGTCGGGTAGACTACTCTTTGGAGCCGTTGCCATAGAGCACCTTATTGAAATTCAACACCTTGCCGTCGACCTTGGACTTACCCAGTTCAGTATTATTGATCAAGTTGTTGAAATCGGGAGTCTTTAGCAAATTCTTATTGAGAGCATTATGAATGTTAGCACCGCCGGGAGAAGGAGTAAAGAAATTAACATAATCGTTCATGTTGAAGCCTGTGGGAGTAAGGGTGAGGCCCGAGGACGGCAAGCCGGAGTTGCCATTGATTAAATTATTAAACAAATTCATGGAAGGCGTAAGTCTATTCTGAGGAGTTCTGGTGGTATTGGTGACATGTCTCTTGGGAGTCACAGGAGGAGCACCAATGAAATTAGAGGATGGTTTAATGAGAGAGCCCCCAGCCGAGTTGGGGGCCGAGTTGATCGAGTTGATCGAGTTGATCCGTGGAGTATTGGAAAAGAACGGTTTTGCTGGCGATGGAGACGTGGCCAAATACATCAACAAATCGGCGCCTTCTTCGTCGTTATAAGCACCGTTGGTGTTGGCGCGGGACTGTGTGGGAGTCTTGAGCAATCGGTTGGGCGTGGTGGCCACGCTGAGCTCGCGCTTGGCCAACGTAGGCGTGGTCTGTTCCTTTTTCTTTTCGGAGGACTTGGAAGCAGTCAATTCGAGCGATGGCTTCAACGACGTGAATTGTTTGGAAGGGGTGTTGGGGCGCGAGATCTCCCGCAAGGTCATCTGGGGCTCCGTGGTGGGCGAAGCTCTTCTTTTCTTGGTGGGCGAGTCGAAGCTTTCCTCTTCGGTATCATCATTGGCTACATTCTTCAATGGAGATGACGAGAGGTAAATGGCGGCTGGCGTCCGGATATGCGTGGGCGATTTGCCGTTGGGCGAGTAGAGGTTGGATGGCGACAGCGAAAGCACGCCAGGCGCCGTGGGCGAAGAGCCCATCTGCTTTTTCACCACATAGCTCTTCAACGGACTGGACTTGGGCATCACCACACTGTTGGAGACGATTTTCAGGGGCGAAAACGACTGTTTGGCGGTGATAGACGCCTTGGAGAGCTTCTTTTTGAGCTGCTTGGCGATTTTCTCCAATTCTTCCTTTTTCAACGGCGTCTTGAGCTTGACGGGGGCACCGCCAAACTCGTCATGAGCTTGTGTGATGGTGGTCGAGCTGTTGTCGGACATTTTTGGCAGCACAACGGGGGGGCGGTGGTGGCAGCGGTGGTGGCAGTGGGTGTAGTGGGGCCAGGTGGTGCTAGTGGTACCGGTGGCAGGAAGTTGGCGGCCGCTGGAGAAGACGCTGGCGGTGGGTTTAGGGAAGAATCCGTTTGGTAATTGGACGAGAAACTGGCGGTACTGGCGGTACTGGCGGTACTGGCGGGAAACAGAGCGTTCAAAAGGTCCAGGAAAAGAACGGGCAGCTGGGGGGTAATAGTGGAGGGGCAGGCACGGGTTCGGCGTCGTCTTCTATATACTTTTGGTGATAGCAAGAGCAACTGGGGGCAAGACAAGTTTTTGGGGCTAGAGATAATGTCTTCAGTACGCGTATGTAATTTATCCCAAATAGGAAACACCAGGGGCAGCGACGCACGTGAGGGAAGGTTACAGATGGCCCAGTTTGGAGCAGAGAACACGGCCAAACTGGCGGTTACGAAGCTTTGGAGCAGGCAACGGGCTGGGGAATGCGAAGGAGTGGGCGGCAAGTCCGGCTAGGGGCAATTCCAGCTTCTGGGGGGTGAGGAGGGGGGGTTGGGTTTTTAGGACTGCTGGCAAAGTTTGAGATGGTTGGGGCGGTCGACATCTTTCCAGAACGGCGCGAGTGCAGAATGCAGTTAATGGTGCAGAATGCAGTTAATGGTACAGAGTGCAGAGATCCAGCAATAGTGGTACTGGTGCTAGTTGCTGGTGGTGGTTTGGTGAAACCGTTTCAGTTCTGGGGCCACTGGTTGCAGTTGCGGTTGTGGAAGGGATGGGGCCCCTGCCCGTTAAAGTTTGAGTCAAAGTTCTCGAAAAATGGCATGGCTGTATTGTTTTGGCCGTTATAGGGGCTCATGGTAGCGATTCTATTAAATGATTTAGTTGAAAACGTGAAAAAATATTATTTATGGGGAATGGAGCTATCGGCATACGCTGGTTTAGGGGTTGTTTCCAAAGCATGTTAAGCCACGGGCGAGGTCGTACTTCGATGACCATTGGTTAATCTTACACTTTAATATGCACCTATGCACCACAGATCTCTGAGGTACATGATGTTGCAGATATCCATAAACCACCTGATTTGAGTGGTTTTTGTACATGGTTGAATAGCTTCGACCAGAATACCAGCTCTGGCCCGCTGAACAAGTGTTACTGGTCGCCAGTGTTGCTAGTGGCTCGTGAGCCGTACCCTGAACCCGATTTTGTCAATGGTTATCACTAATTTGCACCCATAAATTATAGGTTTCCAAACGTAAGATTTAACCAAAGTTACAAAAACTAATAAACACGTGTAATTTAACTATAGATATCAAACGTGATTTAATGTTGAAACAAAATAATAAATACCTTTTGGGGTTTTATTGCAATAAGTTCAAACAAATTCAATATTATGGTAAGACTCGTCATTGAGCGATCTCCTTCCGCCAACAGAACCGTTGGGATCACCAGAGAAATTAATGAAAGGACAGTTGGATTGTAAAGTATGGACCAGCTGATGGTAGCTCTTGTGACGTTAAAAGAGCTAATTTCGAAACCAAAAAAAAAAAAAATAAAAATAAAAAACAGTTGACCATATATTAAGTTAGTTGGAGGCTTTTAGTTCTGTGATTAAATCCTCTAACTAAAGTTTCGATTATTATTATCGCATTATTTCCAGTGTCAAGTTGCTCCTGCTCCTTCCGACTCCCTGAGGTTTTATTCTAATTGGGCCAATTTACTTTAATACCATTATTGATAGTAATTTATCAGAATTGGTACCCTTCTAATATATAAATAGGCTTTCACTATCTGTATTACCAGCATAGAAAAATGGTATTAGTATTACTATTGGAGCTAAAATAAAACTCGGCATATACTCCATTTAATTTTATTTTCCACAGAATCAGAACTACTTTATGTACCAACTGTGAATTGGGTCAGGATAGAGCACAGACCACTCCAAAGGTAGGCTATTCCATTTTCTAAAGCACCGTAATTGAACAGTTTTTTCAATTGATTAGTCCCCCGATTCGTCCACTTCTGGTTTTGAATTAAAGTAGATCCTCCATCTATTGTTCTATTTAATTCTAAATATGTAATTGCATTCATGAAGGACTTGTAAAACTATTTGTCAGTTTTCTTTTGCCTCAGATTTGGCCTTATAAAGCATATTGGTCAAACTTCCATGTTTTATGGGACAATCTCGAAATCAATGCAATCTTTGGACAATTGGCAGGCTCTTTTCGATACTGTTCGGATTCTCGTTTTCATCTCTAGCCGAGGATCTAAACGGCTTTTACAAAATCTGGTATTTTTGTATGGGTATCCAACATGCTCTCCATTTGCTTAAGTATTTTACATTGGCTGTATACTTCCTATAATGTGTTGTGGTAGCATCTAACTGTGATTGCTATTCTCGCTATGTTTCTCTCGGTAGGTCTCGCTAGGCTGAACTATTGGGTATTTACAAAAGCCAAATTTTGGCCAATTGGCTCAGAAAAAATAGGGATCCATAATAGTCGACTACTCCTCTATCGTTTTTCAGCCTTTTTATGGCGACTTTCCTTCTCTACCTCCCTTTTTGATGATACTTGCGCCGACAGTGGGTCACCAGCTCCCACCACTACCGCGCGCGCTCCATCCCTAGGACCCTGCTATTTCTCGCTATCTATAACTAATCCTCGCTATCGCCCTCCCTAGCTCTCAATAATCCTCGCTAACTCTCACCATCACTCACGAACCCTCACTATCACTTTCCCTCACCCTAACCAACACTACATCACCCTCTATTGCCCCTGCAAGCGCCATGTTCCTCATAATAGGCGTAGGTGTCGCCCTCTACTTCCTCTACAACCTCTTTGGGTCCATTCTCCCCAAGTTTCTCCTCGTGCCGCCCACCAATTGGCAAAACAAAATCACCAAAGTCATTGACCATTCGACGCCCATCTACCTCCAAGTAGGCCGCCGTCGGTCCGCCTATCGAAGAAGACTCGTGTTGGCCAGCGCCGTGCCTTCTTTCTACACCAACTTCCTCAACAACAAACTCAAAGTGTGTCCAGAAGACCACAATGGCCGGTTTACTGAAGAGATGCGCCACCGAGACCCAGAAGATCCCCAACGGCGTGTTTTGTATGGGTTCTTCCATCCTTACGCCAACAATGGAGGTGGTGGTGAACGGGTGTTGTGGCAGGCGGTGAAGGCGACGCTCCAGGCCGACGACCGCAACTTGGTGGTGATCTATACCACCAATACCGATGCTGAACCGTTGGAGATCTTGAATAAGGCCAAGAATAAGTTCCAAATCGACAACCTCGACTCCCGCCGCGTGGTGTTCATCTACTTGAGGCGATTTGGCCACTTGATCGATGGAAACTACTGGAAACACTTTACTATGGTGGGCCAATTGTGGGGCTCTTTGTTGTTGGCGTTGGAAGCGGTTTATCAGTTATCTCCAGACGTGTGGATCGACACCATGGGCTTGCCCGGGTCGTACTTGGTGGCCAACTTGGTGCTCAAGATCCCCGTCATGGCCTACGTGCATTATCCCATTATTCAGAAGGAAATGTTTGGCAAATTAAAGTACAAGTCCTTGAAGGACATCACTCGCTTAAGATCCCCAGGTGACCTCAAGCAATACGTTAAGTTGGCCTATTGGTCCGCTTTGTACTATTTCTATATGTATTTGGGCAGCTTGATCGATATTGTCTTGACCAATGGAACCTGGACCTTTTCCCACCTCTCGAAGATCTTTGTGCTTAATACCACCAAAATCTCGGTTCTATATCCTCCTTGTGGGACTGAAAACCTAGCTGCTAGTCCCCCTGATGCTCCTAAGGAAAACAAGTTGTTGTACATTGCTCAATTTAGACCAGAAAAACGTCATGCCTTGATTGTCGATGAATACGCCAAGTTTTTGTCCAATTTCAAACACTCAAAGGGCCAGCTCAAAAACCTTCCAACCCTTGTATTTTTGGGAAGCTGTCGTACTTCGGAAGATACCCATACTCTCCGTGCAGTCCAGGATCAAGTGGCTCAATTGGAATTGCAAGAGTATGTGGAATTTGCTGTAGATGTGAGTTACCAGGAAGTGGTTCAATGGCTTGACCGAGCAAAGTACGGTCTTAACGGAATGTGGAACGAGCATTTTGGAATTGGGGTTGTGGAATATCTTGGAAGAGTGATCCCATTGTGCCATGCATCTGCTGGACCATTGATGGATATTGTGACTCCTTGGAAACAAAAGACTACCGAACAGGATTGGTACAATGATACGGGGTTCTTTTTCAAAAGTGAATTGGATCCTGACTTTGATCCATCCATTCAGCAACAAGATAGTGACGATTTGATATTCAACCAAGACGGAAAGTTGGCCAAATATCCCACTGTGGCCAAGTTGTTTACTAGATTATTTATTGAGAGGCCTCAATTGGTATCAGAGGATAAATTGGCAAAAATGAGAGCCAATGGGGCCCAGTTGGTGGTGGAAAAGTTTTCCAATAGAACCTTTGATGCACGTTGGATGATTTATGTGCAGCAATTGGAGAAGTTGGAAAGAAAATATAGAGAAGAGAGGAGAGACAAGGTGGAAAGAGTATATTAGGGGTATGTTTTATGATAGAATATTTATCCAATCAAAGATTAATAGATCAGACGGAACCCAATCAAAAATGTAGTTACACCATGCCAATGCATCAATTGACTACTGAGGGTATTCTGTGTGATCATTCTTATGTGTTTTTTGTACAATACGTTTTCACAACAAAAAATCCATTTAATTAATAATTGAAAAATGAAGAAATTAGCACTACAAGTGTTTCACGATTTCTTTCGGTATTTTTGCATAATTTGTGTATAGGATCTATTTTGTCAAGCTAAAGTCAATCTTCAGCTTTGTAGAATCGCTAATAAAATTGAATTTAATATAGATGAGTATTTGGAAATATTAACTGTTGTTCTCCATAAATGATAATAAAATATGATCTTATAATAAATAATAATACCTGAACTTATAGATGAGAAGACAATGTTGAATTATTCGAAGAGGAACGTTATGCAAACCCAATTGAATAGTGAAGATCATTTTTAGAGGTCTCGGCGATATAGTTTTTAAAAAAGTGGGAAACCGTACGTGATCATATACTATTCATTGTGTGTATCGACTTATAGGAGCATTATCAATTAAAAGATTATTTAAAATAGTCATTTGTTACAAAAATAGTACATTCGATATCATTGTCAAATTTTAGTGACAATAGATAATTATTAAGTGATATAATTTTATTTATTTGAATAACCAAATTCAATTCATACCGTGAAATCAAAAAACTAGAAATAAAGGATGAAATTAGTAGATGATGACGCTCTTCATATTTATACATTTCTGGACCCCTTTCTCCATTCCATTTGAGTATATGGAGCTTTAATTTTCAGAGCACAAACTGGAACATGGCTTGGTGGTGAGATTGTTAGTTATTGAATAATCAAGATCCTTTCACACGATGAAATAAAAAACATTAACCGCTTAAATTAGTAGAAAATGATGTTCGAAGTGTTTGTGGTAACCTTTTAAGCCTTATATTGGTTCAATTCCAATCTTTCACATAAATTATAATTAATATATTAATTTTAAATATGAGAATATTTATTAGTAAAATAATAAAATGACAAATAATGTAAGAGGATATATACAATTAGGCCCCTCACCATGACCAGTATTTACATTAGTTCGTTTAATGAATTTAGCTTTATCAAAGTGTTTTAACCTCCGCCCAAGTCGAGCTTAAGGATAAATAGGACCAAGAAAGAAGATGAAAAGTTCAAACCATGAAAAGTTCAAAACATGAAAAATTCAAATAATTACATTTTTTTGTAAATTTAATGTGAGCTAAATATTCCAAATAGAAGACCACACGTACGTACTCCCCCAGCGAATCCACACTTGCCCGTCCCAACATCAGTTGAAGGGTATGATGATTACGTAATTTTCCACAAATTTCAGGTCCCCCAAAACTACCGACTTTTTGGTCCAAAATCCACAGAGAAACGCAGCAATTTCTGATAGACAGGTTCAATTGGCCAGAGCCGTCATTTCCACCCTTTCTTCTGCCCCAATGGAACGTGGAAGTCACAGTTCTGGAGGTGGAGGTACCAACACGCACAATAATTATAGCACTAGTAGCACCCATAAAGTACCAACTAAAGAGGCCCAAAAAAAGCGCCAAAAAAGGCCAAAAAAAACCCCAAAAAAAAACCCAAAAAAAGCCCAAAAAAAACCCCAATCCCCCAAACGTCTATAATACAAGAACTTCCAAATC
>JAKTXG010000126.1:0-33317 GCA_030561385.1 Suhomyces bribrorum | reverse complement strand
TTTTCCTCTTCCTTCTTGAGCCTACCGTTTCTCGTTACGATGTTTATTACAATAAATACCACATCCGCCTATACACACGCCCATCCAATGGGCAGATCGACCTCAACCACAAATTCTAGTATACTAATACCAGTCTATTCTTCCAATGGCTGAGCCCCATAAACACAAGTTTCAAGGGCAGAGTCAAAGTAATTACCCCTTTAGGACCCGCCCCACTTTCCCTTCGCCCGCTCCCTTCACCCGCTCCCTCCACCAACCACTCCCAACCATCTGTCCTTGATGTCTCCAACACGTCGAGAAATGGAGGGTTCCACACGTGACCCAGTCGTGCCGCGCCCGGCGAAAATGCCAACACGTCGAAACAACTCCACCAAACAAACCTCCTAATCAACCCATCGTGAGCCTGGATCTTCTGTTTGTACCCCGAACGATCCTCGCCCCTCCGTCGTGTTAGCTGGTCACATTATCTGCGCTTTTTTCTTCGCCTCAATTGACCAATTAATCATTCACCATGGACGGCTACACCTTGATTTATGATCCCAATGCCGCCAGCAAGACCTCGACCAACGAGTTCAAGAACTTGTTGGAAAAGGGCCTGGAAGACGTTAAGATTGCCACCATGAAGAAGATTTTGATCACGATTCTCAACGGTGATAGCATGCCCGAGTTGTTGATGCACATCATTCGTTTTGTTATGCCTTCCAAGAACAAAGAATTGAAACGGTTATTGTATTTCTATTGGGAAGTATGTGCCAAGTTGGATGAACATGGAAAAATGAGACATGAGATGATCTTGGTGTGTAATTCCATTCAAAGAGATTTACAACATCCTAACGAATATATCAGAGGTAGCACTTTAAAATATTTGACAAAATTGAAAGAACCAGAATTGTTGGAGACTTTGGTGCCTAATGTCCGCCAATGTCTTGAGCATCGCCATGCTTATGTCAGAAAGAATGCCGTGTTTGCTCTTTATTCCATTTACAAGGTCTCTAGTCATTTATCTCCAGATACCGACGAATTGATCTATAAATTTTTATATGAAGAATCTGACTCAGTGTGTAAGAGAAACGGATTCATTTGTTTGGGTGATTTGAATCGTACTGCTGCCTTGCAATATATCCAAGATAATATTGATGTCATTGAAACCTTGGATCCTTTGTTACAATTGGCTTTCCTTGAATTTATTCGTAAGGACTCGGCTCAAAACCCATCCTTAAGACAACAATATACCCAGCTTGTCACCGAGATCGTTGAAAGTGCTTCTTCCAACGTTGTCATTTATGAAGCTGCCAACACTTTAACTAGTTTAACCACAAACCAACAAGCAATTTTATTGGTGGGTCAAAAGTTTATCAACCTTGCCATTAAAGAATCCGATAACAATGTCAAGATTATCACTTTAGATAGAATTGATCAACTCCACAAAGACCACCCCGGGATTTTACAAGACTTGTCTTTAGAAATCTTGAGAGTATTGTCTTCACAAGATATTGACGTTCGTAAGAAAGCTCTTGAGGTTACTTTGAAGTTCGTCACCAATAGAAACGTCGAAGATATCGTCAAATTGTTGAAGAATGAACTTCAAAGAACTGCATCCATCAATGAAGATAAGGCTTCTGATTACAGACAAGTGTTGATTAATGCCATCCATCAATTGGCAGTCAAATTTGTTGAAGTGGCCACCAACGTGGTTGATTTATTATTAGAATCTGTCGGTGACTTGAACACTTCGTCAGCTTATGAAGTGATAACTTTTGTGAAAGAAGTTATTGAAAAATTCCCAAAGTTAAGAGAATCTATACTAGCCAAATTAATCGAAGTTTTACCTAACGTTAAGAGTGGCAAGGTTTTTAGGGGCTCCTTATGGATTATTGGTGAATATTCTTTAGAAGAAAAATTGATTCAAGATTCTTGGAAATATATCAGATCCAGTATTGGGGAAGTTCCTATTGTGGCCAGTGAAAAGAAGGCCTTGGAATCTACTTCCAAGGTAGACTCTGAAGAGCAAGAACACACTAGCAAACCCAAGAAGGGACCTGTGGTTTTACCAGATGGTACTTATGCTACCGAAAATGCCTTGACTGCCGAAGTGAAGTCTCATTCGGACGATGACGAAAAACCACCAATTCGTAAATTGATTTTATCTGGTGACTTTTACCTTGGAGCTGTGCTTTCATCTACTTTAGTCAAGCTTGTGCTCAGGTTGCAACGTCTCAAAACTGAGGCCAAGTTATTCAATGCCTTGAAAGCCGAAGCTTTATTAATCATGGTATCGATTTTAAGAGTGGGAGAATCTCAATTTGTCACCAAAAAAATTGATGAAGATTCCGCTGATAGAATTTTATCATACATCAGATTATTAAACGATGAACAAGACGTTGAAATCATTCAGTCTGGGTTCTTGGACGACACTCGGGATGCATTCCAAAGTCAAATTGAAGCACAAGAACGCGAAAAGGCTGCAGTGGAAGCCAAGGACTTCAATCAACACGTGGAACAGATCGATGATTCCATTGAGTTCAGACAATTCAACAAAGATGGTTCCAACTCTAACTCAGGTGATATTGACGATATCACTTTGGCATCGGGAAGCGACTTGAAGAAGGAAGACTTATCTTCTAGATTGAACAAGATCTTACAGTTGACGGGGTTCTCCGACCCTATTTATGCCGAGGCTTTCATTAAAGTCCACCAATATGACGTGGTATTGGACGTGTTATTGGTGAATCAAACCACTACTACTTTAAGAAATTTATCACTCGAATTTGCTACATTGGGAGATTTGAAAGTGGTAGATAAGCCAGCTACTGCCAACATTGGGCCTCACGGATTCTATAAGCTCCAAACTACGATCAAGGTTACATCAGCTGACACCGGGGTTATTTTCGGTAATATTGTATATGATGGCCAACATTCGGATGAGTCGACAATTGTTATTTTGAACGATGTTCATGTGGATATCATGGATTATATCAAACCAGCCTCATGTACAGAAAGTCAATTCCGTAAGATGTGGAACGAATTCGAATGGGAAAACAAGATCACCATCAAGTCTCAAATCTCATCATTAAAGGAATACTTGGAGGAATTGTTGAAGGGCACCAATATGAATTGTTTGACACCCGGGGCAATTATTGGAGAAGAGTGTCAATTTTTGTCAGCCAACTTATACTCCAGATCTTCGTTTGGTGAAGATGCGTTGGCCAATTTGTGTATTGAACAACAAACCGATGGTCCTATCATTGGACATGTGAGAATTAGATCCAAGGGTCAAGGTTTGGCATTATCGTTGGGTGATAGAGTCGCCTCGATCTCTAGAAAGATCAAGGGCGGTGAACTCAACAAGGTTTAGGAGACTACAGTGAGACATTGTAAATGTTTCGTTTCTTTGGTAAATACCGTTGCAAAAATACAAAAGTCGTTATGTATTGTTTTAGTTTCTTGTAGTCATATATATTGGTAGTAGTAGTAGTAGCAGTAGTAGTAGTAGTAGAAGGTCGTCAAGGAGGATATTAGATTGGTAAATACTCAATATTTACTACAATCACTTTGCTAACAGCTCCACATACAGGGTGAAAGCAGTCTTGTTCTTGACAAGAATACCGTCTTTAATGTTGGATCTTTGGAAGAAGTTGGGGTCTATTACATTCCCAAATAGCGTCATGTGATGGATCTTGGTATCTTCAAGGTACCCGACCTTGGCGATGGCATGGGCTACAGGTACCAAGCAGTGGAAAAGGCCCGAAAAATCGCCGGTCAATGTCAATAGGTTAAGCACAGAACCCATGGTATGGTGTGATTTGGTGATAGTGGCAGTTAACAGGAGAGTTTCCGATGGACAAGAGATATTGGGAGGAAGAAGAAGCGAAATTCTGTAGGATGGCGATTTTAAAGTGTACGGTTTGGACTTGATGAAGTTGTTGAGTTCAACATTCAATACAAATGCCACATATAATGCTCCTCTTACGATATCTTGGGCTTCACCAACAACAGTGACAAACCGGTCAATTGAGCCCGGAACCGGCGCAGAAACGGTGACATCGTGGACGCCAAACCATTGCTTGAGAGAGGTCACGACCGACGGCCCAAAGTATTCGGCTTCGGTGTTAGAAACCACTATTTTCACAAAGGAGCTGGTGGCTGGAAGGGTAGAATGGAGCTTTTTGAGGTAGTTCACGACCTTTTCCGGTTCAGGAACCGCTTCCACTATGGGCACGGGATTGTCTAGCTGGAGGTCGGCACCAATAGGCGGGGCAGCCACCGTCCGCTTGCGTTTCCTATTTCTGTACCTGTCAGACATGAGGGTATGGTGGGTAGGTGGAGGGAAAGGGAACTTATATGTTGGTGGAGGGAAACCTAGTAGTTTGTAACAGTGTGCGGATAGTGGTGATGGCGGGGCGTGCGCGGCCCGGGGCATCGCCATAAATTTTTCAGACTGAAAAACCATCATTAGTTTCCATACCACCATAATGGCCAAGAAGGAAAAGGTTAGCAAGAGCGAGGACGCGGGATCCGAAGATAACTATGAGAAGAGATTGAGCGCCGTGTTGCCGTTTGCCAAGCCACTTGCGCCCAAGAAGTTGAACAAAAAGGTGTTGAAAACCGTCAAGAAAGCATCCAAAGCCAAGCATGTCAAGAGAGGAGTGAAAGAAGTGGTCAAGTCGTTGAGAAAGGGCGAAAAGGGATTGGTGATCGTTGCCGGGGACATTTCTCCTGCCGACGTGATTTCCCACATTCCAGTGTTGTGTGAAGACTCTGCGGTTCCATTTGTGTTCATTCCATCCAAAGAAGACTTGGGTTCTGCTGGTGCCACCAAAAGACCCACCTCGTGTGTGATGATTGTCCCAGGAGGAGGAAAGGCCAAGAAGAACGCCGACAAGACTGACGAATATAGGGAAGGGTACGATGAGATCGTTAAGGAAATCGAATCCTTGGAATAAAATTCTTGGAGTAAAATGTCCCGTGGGCCCCACCACCTGAAAGAGAGGTCAGCCTGCCCACTGAAACTGTGACCCAGGTGAATCCACCACGTCCTTTGGTCCTATTGTATGATGTCTTTTTTTTTTGTTGATCATCATCACATTTTTTTTCGAGGGGTGTGGCACTAACCAGCAGGTTGCCAAAATTGAGATTGCATGTTCACAATGATTGTGTATCCTAAACCGCCAGGCGGATATCTGTACTTTAAATATATGTTAACTAAGAAGTGGCCAGGGACGGATCCTGGTGATGTAGCACACGACAACAACTAAAACGGAAACATGCCCAACAAAGGGTTCCCGCCATAGACTGGCCAGCGTCTAACCAGGACCTCCCCCAAAAACTACCACCTTCAATTATCACCAAAATATCATCACCAACTGGCTGGTTGTGTTGGGCCCTTTGGTTCTTTGCAACCAAAAAAAGTGGTGATCGCAGAACACTGGTAAATCCACGCGCACCATCTCCACCTACATATCACCATCACCACCTTCCATCACCATCACCATCAACAAACTACCGCGTGTCAGTGTCGTGTACTAGGCACGAACCACATATCTTCACCCACTTTGCAACCACTGGACCAATGGCTGCTTCATCCACCGACGGCGTGACCGCCCAGGAGTATATTGAATCACAGCTAATGCTAGAACGGGAGGCCCGTCGCATCATGCCCTACGACCCCAACGAATGTACTTATGACAAGGGCGAGTTGCGGCAGCCAGTATTTGCGTGTTTGACGTGTTCCAAGGCAAACGGCAACCAGCCCGTGGGAGTATGTTACTCGTGTTCGATCCAATGCCATTCCACTCATGATCTAGTGGAGCTCTTTGCCAAAAGACGGTTTGTGTGTGACTGTGGAACCACCAGGATGGCCAACATGGATCATGGAGCGTGTACTTTGAGACGACGCCTGGTGTCCAGCAGGCCCGACGTGCCTCGGATGAGAACTGGGTCTCTGGGCCTGCTAGGTGTGTTGCCAGAGCACTCGGCGCCGTCTATGCCTGGAAGGGCCGACGATATCCCGTCGCTGTCCAATGACTACAACCACAACTTCAACGGCTTGTTCTGCTGTTGTGCTAAACCCTATAACCCGTTGGAGGAGACTGGCAATATGATCCAGTGCCACTTTGGCTTCCGCTGTGGCGAAGACTGGTTCCATGAGGATTGTATCTTGGGGTACAAACGGGGGCTCTTCAGCAACAAAAACACAGATTCCGAGAACTTGCTTGACCGGTTATCTCCCCCAGGAGAAGATGCTCTGGTTGACAATCCTATCATAAAACAAGAACTTCCTCAAAAGGATCAAATGACCCAAGACGACCAAAATGATCAAGACCAAAAGAACCAAGACGACCAAGACCAACAGAACCAAGACCAACAGGACCAAGACGATCAACACAACGACGACGATGATGATGATGACGACGACGATGTCGACAAGGTGCCCAACTTTCCGAAGCTTGATGATTTCGACCTGTTCATATGTTGGAAATGTGCTGCCGATTTCCCTGAAGTATTCAACGAATTGGAGAGTATACCTGGCATATTCTTCACTACCCGTCCTCACTTCGAAAATGTTCAATCGGTTGAAGAATGGAATGAAAAATTCAACCACATCAAATCGGTCCCGGTCCACGATGAGCCCAGAGTCAAGCGGCTCAAAACTGACCCGGTGCCCTACTCATACTTTCTTCAAAATGGTTTCAGGCAGAATTTGCTAGACCTGATCAAAAAACTGCCCCCCTCAGCCAAATTGACCTCCTTTTTAAAGAACCATCTGTACTTATACCAAGACGATCCCGTCTATGAACCTCCCGAAGATAGCGACGACGAAGTTTCGTCCACCAGCTCATTGTTGGATTTGGGAGCCGAGGCATTGCTGTCATTGCCTAGAGAGCAAGCCATTGAAGGGATCCAAGCCTACGATAAAATAAAGTCCAAATTAAAGGACTTTTTCTTGCCATTTGCTCAACAAGGCAAAATCGTCACTGAAAAGGAGGTCAGAGACTTTTTCGGGTCCATGGAGCATAAGAAAGAATGAAACTCTTTAAAATCTATTTAATACTACATTAAAGAGTATGGTAGCGGGACTAATATATTATCAATATGTACAATGGAATAACGAGGAATATTGACAGGTACTCATTTCATCGTAAGTTTGTTGGTGGGATTATCAATCCTTATTCTTTTTCTTCAGATTCTTCTTCGCATCTAACTTTGCAAATTCTTCTTTCCACACTTGACCGGCTGTATCTTTAGTAACATTGGGGAAAATAATGTCAAACACATCTTGATACCAAACTACAGGAATAAACTTGATTCCTTCCTTCACTTCATCGGGAATTTCTTCAAGCTCGTTTTCAATGTCCTTGGGGAAAATAATGGTGTCGTAACCGTATCTCTTGGCACCCAAAGTCTTCTCACGAAGACCTCCAACAGCGAGAACTCTACCAGTCACGGTGATTTCACCTGTCATGGCAATAGTTGGAGGTAAAGGTTGGTCAAGTGCTAATGAGATCATAGACGACGTAAATGCAACACCGGCTGATGGTCCATCTTTTGGAATAGCTCCATCGGGGCAATGAACGTGGATTTCTGCTGCTTCAAAAAATCTATTCGCTGGATAAGTCTTGACAAAGTACAGTCTGGCAAAAGCGTATGCAATAGAAGCAGACTCCTTCATCACATCCTTCAAACTACCAGTGACATGCACACCTGCATGGCCAAGTCCAGAACTGATCGAGTTAGTAAGAATAGATTCAATATAAAGGGCATCTCCATTACCAGAAGTACTGTAAGAAAGACCAGTAGCAACACCAGGTGGAGGAGCATCATAAACACGATCCCTGGTATATACCTCTGGCCCCACGAAATCCTTCAAGTTATCTGGAGTGATTTCCAATTTAATTTCATCTGGAATCTCCAATTTTTTTGGTTCTTCATCCTCTTCTTCTTGTTCTTCCTTGAGTTCATTTTCGTTTTCAGATTTTTGTTTGATCTGTTCAGTTTCCGTTTCAGTTTCCGTGGCAGCATTAGCAACTTCAGCTTCAGCTTCAGCCTCCGGTTTTTGAGTTTGTTGCTTTGTAGCTGTGGTAGCTTCAATGGTTTCGGTGGCCACAGGTTCACTCTTAGCGGTTTCCGAACTTTCGACCTCTTTTTGTTTTTCTTCAATTCCTTCCACCTGTTCCACAATCTTCAAAGAAACTTTACTGAATATTCTGGTGATCAACTTCTTGACGTTTCTTAATCCACTTTCACGGCAATACTTATCGATCAACTTGGAAATGGTGGCAGTTTGAATGGTAACTCTTCCCTCATCCAAACCAGCTTTCTTGGTGGCATCAGGAATCAAGTGTCTCTTAGCAATTTCGATCTTTTCATTATTGGTGTAACCAGGAACATCAATGATTTCCATACGGTCCCTCAATGGAGGAGGAATGTTACCAAGATAATTGGCGGTACACACAAACAACACTTTGGATAAATCCACCTTGACATCCATATAATTATCAACAAATGCATTGTTTTGTTCGGGATCCAAGATTTCCAAAAATGCCGACGCAGCACCACCACTTCTACTTAAGTCCAATTTATCAATTTCATCAATCAACATCAAAGGGTTGGAAGTCTTTGCTTGTTTCAACGCAGCAATTATCCGACCTGGGATGGATCCAACATAGGTTCTTCTATGACCTTTCACTTCATGGACATCTTGGATACCACCCATGGCAATTCTTACGTATTTACGATCCAAAGATTCAGCAATCGACTTGGCAATAGATGTTTTACCAGTACCAGGAGGACCAGCTAAACACAAAATCTTACCATCGACTTTTCCACTTACTCTACCCATGGAAATGAACTCTAAAATCCGGTCTTTGACGTCCTTTAACCCGTAATGATCCCTGTCCAAGATTTGTCTTGCTTGCTTAACGTTGAATCTATCTTTGGAATAAATACCCCACGGAATCGAGGTCAACCAATCCAAGTACCTTTCACTTACACCCACTTCACTTGAATGTTCACTTTGATTATCGATCTTTGCCTTTTCAGCATAATAAGCTTCTAAAGCTTCTTCAGTAAGTTTCAAGTGCTGAAGACGTTCATCGTACTTCTGGGTCTTTTTGTCTTCTGAATCGGCCAATCCGGCACGTTTTTGCAATTCTCTAATAAATTCCTTAAGGAACAACCGAGTTTGGTGTTCGTCGGCCTTACTACTCAAATTATGGATGGTGCTTTCTTTGATCAGGTTGGCTTTGATTTCCACCTTTAATAATTCCAAGGCCTTGGACAATCTTGATTCGACATTTAAAGATTCTAATATATCTTGAATCTTCTTGGGTTCACCATGGATGGTAGAACCTACAAAATCGGCAAATCTGGGAGGGTCATTGACCAAGTCGGTGATTTCTTTGATTTGAAGTTTTTGAAGAGGGTTTTTGCCTCCCATTTTACTCAAGAGGGTCTTTAAAGCTTCAACCAAAGATTTGATCTCAGTAGATGATTTGTCATACGCATCCTCTTTGACGGGTTTGACGGTGGCATATGAGACTTTGAGACCCTTGAGGTAGGAAGTTGGGAAGTTTTCTTCGTCTGCTTTAGCAGTTTCGCTGGACTTTTTCTCGTGAGGGATGGTCAAATCATCAAGTTCGCATCTTTCAAGTGGATAAGCCAAAACATTGAAAACTCCGGGACGTAAAGTGTTGTGCCTAATGATTTGACAATGGACCCCTATGCTGTAGACAGAGTCTTTGCTTCTGATGACGTCAGTGTCAGCCTCGCCTTGGTCCTTGACGTGGAACAACACAAAGTATGGCTCCCGTTTGTCTATAATTGTATAAATGGACCGGATAACCTCTGCGTCGGTGATGTTAATGGCAAAAGGTCTACCAGGAAGAGGGGGGCGATCTTTCATGGGAATGGCCAATAATGGTGGGTACAACCCAGTGTTCTCATTGGGAACCATGCTCTTGTCCTTGGGATCATCTCCATTGCCACCATTCCCTCCAGATGGAGAACCCGGGGCACCAGGAGCACCAGGAGCACCAGGAGCACCAGCAGAACCAGCACCTCCAGCAGCCGATCCTTGTCCAATCAGCGATACTGTTGGCTGGTTAGAGCCATTCTCGTTCTCATTGGTGATATCTTTCTTGTCTTCTTTGTCCTGCTTGTCATTATTGGGGATGCTTTCGTCTTTATCACGTTTGTCGTTATCCGATGATTCATCCTTGGTAGGACTCTTTTCCTCCAGATGGTTTTCGAAATTTCCCTTGTCGTCCTTATCCTTGGCGATATAGCCGCCATATATCCGCTCGGGACGTATCACATGAGCGTAATTATCGATTTCGTAAGCGGTGGTAAAGTCTTTGACCGTATAAGTAGAAGGCAAAGGCTTCAATGCAGTGGTAGCAAGCCGAACACCAAGCTGGCGCTTAGACGGGCGCCTTGCGAGCGTCCTCAAGTATTGTCCCGACTTCATGGCTATTGTTCTGGGGGGTCTGGGAACCAGTGGCAAAAGGAGGAAAAGTGGCTTTCTGGCACGACGGTGGACGGAGATTTGGCGATATCGGCGATGTCACGTGATCTCGGGGTGGTGACTTGTGGTCAGGTGGGCTCTATGGTGCTACGGTGCTACGGTGGTAGGGATGGCTGGGATGGTGGTGGTAGAGAGTTGTGTGGGTTAGGAGTAGAAGTGGGGGGGAAGGACCTTTGTGGCGGATTAGGGTTGTATATTGTAGTTGTGGTGGTAATGTAGTGATCTGGTGCGGGTGATAATGTTGGTGTCTAAACTCTGGGGTATTATTAGTAATACTTGTGGGACAAAGTACTATTATAGTGAGCTATTCTATGTCTGGCACAAATAGTTAGAGTTTTTCCTTTTTGTGAATTTGTAGTAGTCGATAGTTCAGTGACAATCATGCTCCAGGTTGCAATGAAGATTATTCCTCCAAGTTGATACAATTTATGAATCAACGAGTATGGAATTTTTGCTGCAAATTTGATTGAATTTATGGTTTAGACTTCAATGGAATTTGAGGGTACTACCTTAAGGCAATTTGCAATAAGTTTTCCGTAACTAATCAAGCTCTAACGCAACAACAGTACCAAAAGTAGATCTTATTAAGGCTTTTTTTCGGTCTATAAAGACACACGAGGTATCATATCTGTCTCTGTAGCTAAATATTCTGGTAAATTGACCGAAGAGCTAAAAATGATCTGGTGTTTTTGGACAAATGAGTTTGGAAAAGGGGGGAACGAAATTCATGTTCTCAGACCATGACTGGTTAGAGCAGATCAACTTTTGAAGAAAATAAAGCAACAAATCGACAGGACGTCACAAGTCGATCACTTATGCACTTTCTGTTTATTTTACACATGTAATTGCGATTCGCTAGTCAATTTTAAACACATTCTTCTTTTTTCTCTTGTGGGTTTCACCCACGGCCACAGAATCACCCTCATCTTCTGCTTTCCGCTTCTTGGACTTGACTGGGCTCTCCCCATCATCAACAGCAAAGTTCTCATCTTGGTAATACTTCAATGAGTTCAAATTTTCGTCGTCAAGTCCAAGAATATGAGTTTTCTTTTCACCTAGATCGATCTTAGAAACATTAGATTTCCACAACTGTAATTTCTTCTTTTTCTTTTTACCGTCCTCGTCTGATCTTGTACTTAGCACCGTAGAATTTGCACTGGTGAACGTCTCGTCTTCTGTAGCAGAAAACAGAGTGATCTTGGTTTCTTTCGGCTGCGATGTCTGGATATCGAGTACAGGAGCATTTCTCTTGGACGGAGTAAACTCGGGAGACGTGGTGTTTGACTCTGAATCGGACGAGTTATTGAAATTATCAATAAACGAGTGGTTTTCAGCCGATTTCAGAGGCGTGCTCCTGGCTTCGGGCTTTGAGATGGGTGCTTCAGGCTCAGATACTGGTTTGAGGTTGTCTGACGCGGTTTCAGAGCCGGCAATCTCAGACACAGGGGTAGAAGATACGCCTTGGGCAACTATGGCAACCAGGGGGGTCAGCAGAGGAGGGTCCACGGACGACTCCTTGGATTTGGGTAAGTCCTTTAGCACGTCAGCAGCCAAACGACCGGGGTTCATGAGCAAATCAAACTGGTTAATGTTTTTGGAGGTGATATAGGTTCTTTTAGGTTTCTTTACTCGGGGCACAATGGGAGTCAAGATATTGTCTAGTTTATGGATTGACTTGGGCATTGTTAAGGGAGATGAGGAGCGGGTAAGACCGTCGCTGGAGAAGGTGAATTTCAGGAGCGAAAATGGAGAACTGATGGTTTTGGATGATAGAATGTTGGCTCCCAGGTCCTTTAAGGTCTTAAGCTGTGCCTTCAACTTGGAGTTTTCTTCTTTGAGTGATTCCAACCGTGCATCCTGGAGCCTGGACTTTGTGGAGTGTTCCTGCTTCAACTTGTTGGTATACAATTCGTAGTCATTGACTTGGGCCCTCAATCGCGATGCTTCGTTGGTTCCTTTGGCCGTTTTCTTGGGGCCCTGGGCGATAAGTACCACTTTTTGGATCCCCATCATGATAAGGAGCTTGCGCCTGTCATCTTGATGCTGGATACTGGCGAGATCTTGCCGTTGTTGGTAGTGAATGCTTAGGCGATGGGATAAAGACATAAAGTAAACAGTAGTGATAACAACAAACATGGTCGCGGTACGAATTTAGTGGGGATTTAGTGGGGATTTCGCGAGGACTAGGGCGATGGGTACCGAAGAACAAGCTCAGGGAAAGCAACATTGGAGGGTATTAGAGAGGCACCAAAACTGACAGAGCGTGTATTAGGGGACAGAAGGTGTATTGTAAGTTGTTAGAATTGAACTAGCGGACTTTGGTGGTAGGAGGCAGCACCATTTACAAAAAAGATGGTATCTGCTCGTGGTAGAATTAGCGAGAAGCTCAGTGCAAAAGGGTTGAGAGCAAATGGTCGATTGTGGGTGCTTTAGTGGGGATTTTGATAGTTCTAAAGGCACAAGTATAATACTGACATCTGCTAAGGTAATTCGGCAGCTTCAACTGTTTAAATACTTTACTTTGTCGTGATTTAGCAGTGTCCTGTTTGCTACGCTTTCACTGGGTCTCACTGGGTCTCGCTAAGCTCACACAAAGACTCGCCTAAAGTCGCTATGATTCTTACCAAGTTCTCGCTGGGGATCACTTACCCTTGATTAGCCCTCACTATTTCCCACGTACCCACTATTTCCCCCACTAAATCCTCACTGCTTTCTCACTAAATCCTCACTAAATCCTCACTAGTTCTCACCAACTCTCACTACTATTTGTTCTCACTAAACCACACCTCATCTCACTATCTACATCTCATACCATGGGCAAACATGCACAGCATTCCGGAGCAGCCCTAAACCTCTACCAAGCATGTGATGGCCAGTACACCCGGAACAGAGTGTTCAAACGACACAAAATCGCCAAGTCTCCCCATCACAAACTAGAAAACAACCACAGTTCTGTATCGCTCACCATCGATCGAGAAGCCCCTGATTATGACGATATCATTGAAAAACCAGGCTATATTATTCCTCCAGATGAGATATTGGGCACCATGAAGCCCGGATCCATCAAGATTCCCGTCAAGTTCCGGGACCAGTTCTCTAAAGATGTCCAGCTTCCCTCGTCTGATCTCTTGGGAGTTCTCCATTATTACGCCAGCAAAAAGTTCTCCAGCGAGCCCATGCTAGCCCAGCGCTTCGACGAGTCGTCGTTGATTACATTGGGTATGTTGGTTGAGTTGTGGGTGGACGAAGCCGTAGAGAATACCATGGCTAACCAGTTTGTGAAGATAAACACCAGGGCGAAATATGAGCCGCAACTCCCCAACGAAAGTGAAGTCTCCACGTCCGAAAACAGTGCTGACGAGCAAGATGTGCAAGAGCTCGACGTGGTGTCGGAAAACGAAGTTTCTGATTGAAATTTTATCACCACTAATGTTAAAGTAAAGAACTACTGAAATTTAGTACATTGCCGGAAAAAAGCTGGTAATGAGATCTGCAATATTCTTTGGACCTTGAAAGGCATCCTACAAACACAAACATCAGGTTAAAAATGATCATTGAAAGTTCTGATCTGACAAAAATTCACAATGTTGTTAAACTCAAGTTGAGAGTTCATCAACTACGTAAAATTCCATTCGTCCCAACCAATCCAGGTTTGGGCCTAGCGAGATATCCTACAAAATAGTTAGAGTCTTATTGATCTCATAATATTCACTGACTACAATGGTTTTTAAAGCAAGACTTGGCCTACGATCTTAAACCTAATAATGAATTTTTAGTGAATTTAAATGATGGTAACTACTCGTTAACTTAAGCCAGACTGACGTCTTGAAGTAATAGATATTCCAATTTCATAAATGAAACTAACTTGGATATGCTAATATCTACAAAGCATCACGGCTTGAGCTAATGAACTATATGTTGAATGAGATTGAAGCTGTTTACTTTGACTGACTTTTTATCGCGATAATCTTCGATAAACCGGACTCTACCTCGGAATCAGACCTACTACTCGCTGAATGAGGATACATGACTGCCAATGTCTATGCGTGTTCTGAACCGGAACATAATACTATCTACTTTCAAGTCTAAAGATAACTAGCTGAAATTACCGGTTTAAAACACATAGGACTGTGGGCTTGAAAGTAATTACGCAATCTGACTTTGATCTGAGTCAATTCCAGTTGCATTCAATCAGATTCATTGTTAACCAGACTTGTCTAAATCAATTGATGCCATTTATAAGAGCTTAAGCTAAATGACTGTGAGATTACTCTTCAATTTCCTGGTTATCCTCAAACTAGACTAAAACACACAACATATTAAGATCGATGATACTAAGCACTCGATAGATACTTTCATCTGTTCGAACCCAGGCTACAGATATATCACAATTAAAGCACTATAACACTATGGTGGTCCACGATAGTAAATCGACTATCACAGTTGTCAATTATCTAATATTCAATTGTTTACCTAGTTGTTACTATAGGTGATACTATACATGCTAAATGTCGGATTTTTCGACCGGCTCGGCCTCAGCAGCGTCGGCAACATCAGCAACTTCAGCAACTTCAGCAACTTCAGCAGGAGAAGCAGTAGCATTCTCGGGGTCGGTGGATTCGCGTGCGGCCTTGACAGCAGCAAGTTTCTTTTGATACACTGCCTCCTTACCTTCATCCTTGGAAGTGGTGGTGATTCCAAATACTCTATAAAGTAATTCATGGGTATCTTTCTTATTCACCATGAGATTGACATTGGATTTTCCCTTCCACAAAGGCAAAAACAAGTCTTCCAAACCTTGATCTCTTTTAACAGTTAAAAATACACACCCTTCAGCCATTTCGTCTAATTTCTTGGAGAACTCCATGTCGATACCCGAGGTCTTGATATCATTGATTTTAGGGAAGGCTTCAACAAATAGCAATTCTAATAATTTAAGATTACAGGTCAAGTGTCTTGCTTCACCCAAGTATGGTTTGATGGTAGTCAAAGATTCGTTTTGCACTCTCCATGGACAGTTACCAGTGTCGTTTCTTTGGGATACAAATAACTTGATTCCCGCATGAATAATCTTCAATTTTTGTTCATCGGCATCAAGGATCAGTTTGATCACAGGCGAAACATAATAAATGGTTCTCAATGGTTCCCCAGTAGCATTTCTGACCAAGGTACAGTCACGATGGAAACTTGGGGAAATATCGTAGAATGGCCAGCACTTGGTCAATTGTTCATGGTCTTGGTCCAAGAAAATAAATGGTTCTTCGTTAGCATCACGGGGCATCTTTTCCTTTCTTTGGGGGTGGTGTTTGAGAGGTTTAGGAGCTTCTTTGGCTTCTTTGGTTTCTTTGGTTTCTTTGGCTTCGGTGGAAGTTTCGGCCGCAGTTTCGTCGATCTTTTGTTTCTTGGAACCCGATTCCAAGTCTTCTTCTCCAGATCTCTTGGTGGAGTTGGCTTCAGGGTCGATTTTTTCAAATACAGTGATGAAAAATCCACCAGTATTTTGAAGATGAGGATACACTCTCATACAGTAATCTAAGTTGAATTCTTTGGCCTCGTCCTCCGATGGTGGGAACACTGTGTCGGTGATGCCCTCAGCTCCTGGTTGTTGGACGGTCATGTCCTTGGAGTAAACGGGCCAAGTGCTGATCCCGTTACGTCTGACCAAGCCTGGCAATTGGTCGTCACAGTTCACAAGTCTGATCTGCTTGCCCCATCTTCTAAGAGCAGCAGCCACCACGGCTTCATTTTCCACTGGTGACAACGAACAGGTGGAATACACCAATCTTCCTCCCTTCTTCAACAACTGCAATCCACGGTTCAAAATGTTCACTTGCAAGCTGTGCAAGCCCAAGGCATTGTTGACGGTGAAATCCTTCCACACGTTGACATTCTTTCTCATAGTAGCATCTCCTGAACATGGAACATCACATAAAATCCGATCGAATTTCAAGTAGTCGGAGTTTCCCTTGAACTTCATTCTGGGGAACAATTGGGCATCGTGATTGACTACCATAAAATTGGCCGAGTTCAATCTTTTCACCTGGTGTACCAACATATGTGATCTCTTGTAATCGGAGTCGTTGGCCAACACAAACCCGGTGGGGGCTCCTTGCAGCTCTTCTTCAGCATGTAGGGCCTCGACCAACTGGGCGGTCTTGGACCCAGGCGCAGCACACATGTCCAACACTGCGTGGTCGGGCTTGATATCCATCAATAATGGAGGAATCATCGACACTGCTTCTTGACGAGAAATGTTGCCTACTTCGGTCTCGATCACCAAGAACCGCTGGGTGTCGGCAAACTCCTTATTCTTTCTGATGACACCCTTGGACACATCGATCTGCCACCCGAGATTTCCTGGGTAATAGGCCAAGTTCTTGGGCTGTAACTTGATGCCTTCGAACTCCACGTCCTTCAACTTGGAAACGTGGTTTTTGACGAAATTGTCGTTGATTTCGGTGGCGTGGGCCCGGGACCCGGTGATCCGGAACGTCATTGGTAAGTTTTCTTGACAATGTTTCTTGAAACTGTCCCATTCATCGGTGGGGATGATGTTCATCGCCTTGTAATAAGTCTCCCACTTGTCGTTTTCTCTGACGGCATCGGTCCAGGAGGCTTCTCTATCCTGTGGCTGGCCACGCTTGCCAAAATTTTTCTTTTCTCCTCCTTTGTTTTTCCTAAAGTTCCTTTTACCCATGGTTACTAGTCGAAGTAGTCTGGTTAACATCAACAGATTTTTCACTTGGGTGCAGGTGGAGATGAGATGACGAGGCTCGTGCGAGCGGAGCGAGGGAAAAAGCGAGCACAGCGAGGAACTAGTGCGAGTGGTACGACAAATTACTGCGAGTCTTCGAGAACCTATATAAGCGCAACGAGGAATTACTGCGACCGTAGTGAGGAACAAAAGACAAAAACGAGCCCAGCGAGGAACAAAAGAGCGAGGAACAAAAGTTTGGCTGAATATGTACTGAAGCTGGTTTTGTTATAGTCGTCACCAAACTGCATTCCTCGGTATTTCGCTTAATTTAATACTGATCCATTTTCTATCCTCTTGTGGGCCTTAAAAAGCACTAAATTGACTAAACAATGACAAATCAACTATTATATCCAGACTACGATAATCGAATAATCTGCTTCGTTTGAATTATTAGAAAAGATACAAAATTATATCCATTAAAACCTAAAACAAATTTGACTATACCACCATAACTTAATAATTCTGATTAATTTTAGGAGGATAATTCGTGATTCCCATTTCATATAAACAATATAGCGTTTTGGGCTAAAAAAATCCACTAAAGTGATTGACAGTGACAATGCGCAGTTGGAGTCCACAAATGATAATTATTACTTATTGACTGTGTTATCATTGTATTCAAAAGTACAATTATTGCAAAACTTCCTGGTTATATCCGATACTTTCTTTCACAGACTAGTAGGTAAATAAAGGATAATTCCATAAATTGTAGCTCTATAGCATATTAGCCTAATTTGCACTTGGTATATCTAAAATTGATTACCAGCTCATCTATGTAAGTATTAAATTGTGTTGAGCATGTAAATAAATTAGTAGCTCAGTAGCGTATAATTCCCATACTTCCACGTTTAGTAACTCCCAACTTTGCAACTACAAAAGTACCTTATGTTTCGTCCATTCAACCTAGTTTCTTATCTATATATATATAATACCCATCTGGCCCTGTTTGCCTGCAGGAGAAAAACGGCCCCATCTAAAGGGACCAGGGACCGAGGATATCCACACCAGCTGGACCCTGCACAAGCTCCACCTTGGCACCACCAATAATTGATACTCCCACCATACTAGAAACCATGTTATTGTCCAGCTGGGTCGTGTGGTGCTCCAGTCTCCAGTCTTCCAATTCCCACTGTTCTAGCCTTTCTATTAGGGCCCATAGTCATCACTGGGGCTATTGCGACTACCTGCAGTGCCAGTACCGTTTCACCTAAATCCACTTCACACCGCCTTAACACACTTCATCAAAACCCCCCCATAGCCTCGAGCAAGAGGCCAAGCAACTTTCCTGCTAACTGGAACATCCCATCGGCTATTTATTCCCTTGCACTTGCCATCCATCATTTCATCGCTTACCGTTTCCGTTTTATCGACTGTTGTATCTGCCATCCAAATAGCGCCAATGACCCGATGGAGACTACGATTTGGTGCCGTAAGTATATAAGGAAGTGGTTGTATCCATTTCTTGCCGTGTACCCTTGAGGGTTTTTGTGGCCCCTGTTTCATCCGTTACTAACCTTTAGGTGGGCGCTTTTGTGGGTATATCGGCCTACAAACGGCTAGAGCTCCAGAACAAGTATAATCCTGGTACCATTTTCCAACAGGGTATTGCCCAGATCCCCGTCGATGTAAGCAATATGCTGACAGAAAACTATGCTTTGGTGGGGTTATTTGTGGTGGTTAACTTTATCAAATGGGCGGTTTTTGGCCGTCTTTCTCACAATGAGATCCAGTCTCTTCGTGATAAAATCACCTATACGGTGTGGGAGTTTTGGTTTGGGTTTCTTGTATTTTATTGCAAATGCTTTGCCATAGACTTCACTTTAATTCGAAGTGAATTATTCAAGTTTGGTGGCCTCTTTTTGTGTGTGCTATTATTGAAAAGTTTCCATTATTTATCTGCTGAACGAGTAATGTTGATTTTTCCTTCCCCGTCAGTCTCTTCCGTCGCCGTGAACACTTATGAGATCAAGTATATGGCGATTCGACTTGCCGTGGGGCTCTTGTTGTTGAACTTTGTCGATGCTCTTTTGATTATTCGCTTTTTCTATGAAATCAACCAAAGATACAACTGGTCATTCAAAGCACATCCTCTTCCATTCCTCCGCTTCGAAGATAATATCTTGTTGGCAATATTTGGGTTTGAGATCCTCTATACTTGCCCGTTGATCATATTGACCAGTTTGAAGTTCGCCCTCAATTTCTACGAATATTTAACATTTGAATTGCTGACCCATACAGAGTATTCAGAGGTGAAATGGTCGGAAGCAAAGACAAAAATATTGTATACTTGCGAATTTGTGGTTAATCTATCCCGGTTCTTGATGATTGTAGTGTTTTCCGTCATATTTCTTTACGTCTACACATTTCCATTCCATATACTTCCATCATCTTACGCCAGTTTCCGGTTATTAATTCATAACACTCGATCAATTGTCAATTTCAAAAAGAAGCAGCTCGTGCTTCAAAAATTACAGATCCCTTCGACCATCGATCCACAACAACAATGTATTATATGTTGGGATCAAATGACTACACGAGCAGAGGCCCGTCAATTGTGCAACTGCACCCATCAATTCCATTATAGCTGTCTTCAAAATTGGATCGCATATTCAACGTCATGTCCAGTGTGCCGTCAGGTGATGCTGTGACCCTTTAATTCTACCCACTGAGTGGGAGCCTAGCAAACGTTTCGATGAGGTTTACGAAGTTATATAAACATAAAAAACCCCCTTGTCTAATATTTAATAGCTAAATTCTCTTACAAGTTTTTGGTTGTAGTTTCTTGTTCTAGTTGTACATTACATATACCATATCCATTATTTAAACACATTGAGAGAATTGAAATTGTTACTTCTAATTACAGGACAAAATGTCCGTGGGTTGTAGATACCTTTTATAATCGACATCACCACCGACCACCAAAAAAAATTTTTTTTTTCTAGGTTTTTAAAAGTAGGAGCCGTTGGAACTGTTGTTGGTGATTCCGGCAGCCAAATTATCAATATCGGGATCATCATGAGTGATTTGCTTGGTAAACTCGTCGATATTATGATGGCCATTATTGCTGTGGTGATCATCATTAGGTTCATCATTGATGAAATCATCATATTGGTACTCTTCAGGAAGTGCCTTTGGATTGGTGCCGTTATGTTCTTGTTGGTCTTCATTCTCTGCCTTTGCTGGATCCGACAATTGTTGGTAATATTGGTCAGGAGACCCTGTAACACTGGTGGACGAATGATTCGATACACTATTAACATTGGTCAAGGAGCCAGACTCTAGGTCTTGTTGGTCAGGAACATGAGATTGTTCGTGTTGCAGCTCGTCCAAATATCCCGTGTCACCTTGATTATGTTCGTGATCCAGATTGGAAGGAATGGAGTTGGACTCGGAATTGATATAATCTTGGCCTTCATTGGATGCTGATGCCGATGCTGATGCCGATACTGATACTGATGCTGCCGCCATCTTTGCTTGTTTAGACGATCCTCGAGACTCTCCACGTGCTTGGCGCAACGCCTGTTGTTCTCTATACTTGGCCAAGTAGATTTTCAATACCTCAGCATAATTTTCAAATCCTAAATCATGCATCGAATATAAGATATCTTCACCATTGATGGTTTTCCTCTTTTCTCGAACACACCGATCACTGGCCTCACTGGTTATAAATGATATGAATTCGGATACACATTCTTGCATGCATTCCTTGGCGTCTTTGGATACTTTCGCGCTGGCGGGTAATGTGTTCTTCATAAGTCGAGCAACATTGGCTATCGGTAACCACCGATCCTGTTCTCTGAGCTCCACGTCGTGCGGGTTGATGTTTGGGTCCATTTCAAGATTAGCTAGTTTCTTTTTTTCCTTTTTTTTTTTTTTTTTTTTGCTTTTTCACCCAGATGTTGATTCTGGTGAACTTCGAACGAATGGAACGATTGTAGTTAGTTGATAAATGTGATGAGTTGAAAATCGACAACACACTCAATTATCCCGTTTCACCGTGGTATTGCAAGCGGCTAAATAGAAGTACTGGTCGATGCTGTATCACCTAATCTTGCCTATATTAGTATTGGTATGATGATTACTATTGTCTCGATGGTTAATGGCTGTAAGTTGTGTATGATAGAATTTTTTTAGGGCGATTGTGGGCAAATTGTTGGCACCATAACCTGTAGATGAGGTGGTGGAGCAAAATTGCAGATTGACTCCGGGGATGCGAGGTCTTTTTGGGAAAATTACAGGTTGCCGCACGTGCACGTTTGCTGGTTACATCTACCTATATACCTATATCCATCCAGTTTGCAATCAACACCACAATTGTGCCAATTATCGGCAAAACTCCCCAGCTGTCATGAGCAAACGAAAGCCCGAGCCGCAATCCCCGCCTGCCCTGGCACCACTGTCGGTTTGGAACAAGTCCAACGGCGCCTCGTTCCTCATTCTTGTTCAATTCTTCACTAAATTGTTGACATTTGCCCTTAACCAAGTGCTTATTCGGTTCATTTCTCCCACCATCTTTGGCATATCTACTTACTTGGAGTTCTTGGTGTCGACGGTTCTATTTTTCAGTAGAGAAGGGGCTCGTCTTTCTGTGCAACGGACTGAATCGACCCAAAATAATGATGACATCCTGTCTAAAGAGCTGTCTAAGGACTACCATGACAACTCCATCATTGGTGTATACCAGAGTGTGGTCAACTTTGGGTTTATCCCGGTGATATTGGGGCTTCCATTATCGGCTACCATTTTCTATTGGCAGTATCATACCAAATTATTTCAACAATCAATTATCCAATTACCATATCATCAATTGACCATAGCCATGATCTGGTTTCTGATCTTGGTGGAATTGGCTGCTGAGCCCATCTATGAACTCAATCAGTTCCAATTGAATTTTAAGCGCAGGTCCAAGTTCGAGGGATATGCTGTTTTCATCAGATGTATCATCACCGTTACTGCAGTCATTGTATCCAATAAGCTCGAAACCAACAACTTTAATGGAATCGCAGTCATGGCCTTTGCCTTGGGCCAATTGGCCTACTCTCTCACCTTGGCCATCTTCTACGGGTTGAGTTTCCAATCGGAGTCTCGTTTAACCTACAGTATCCAAAAGATCCGGTCCAAAAACTCTCATTTCTATTTCAATCCAAAGGTTTGGGGGATCTGGAAAAGCTTATTTGTTCAGATGATTTTCAAACAGTTCTTAACAGAAGGTGACAAATTATTAATTAATTACTTATGTAGTGTGGAAGAGCAAGGGGTTTATTCGGTGGTCACAAACTACGGCTCAATGGCTGCAAGACTAGTGTTCCAGCCAATCGAAGAATCGGTGAGATTGTTGTTCACCCGCTTGCTTTCTTCATCTAGTGGATCCACCATTTCAAGATCTGATGTGGCTGATTCATATTCGGTAATGAGTAATTTGTGCCTTTTTTACCTCAACTTATCGGTTCTTATATTTTTGGCTGGAGTCACCAATGGTTCGTTTTTACTAAAATTGGTTCTTGGAGCCAAATCTCATCAATGGGCCTCCACCAATATTTTCGAGGTTTTCCCTCAATATATCATGTATATCCCATTATTGGCGTTTAACGGGATCTTTGAGGCATTTTTCTCTAGCATAGCTACCAACAATGATATCAAGCGGTTTTCTGTGTTTATGACGTTCCTGAGCATCGTGGTATTGGTCTCTCTGTACATCCTTATCGACCATTATAAATTAGGATTAACAGGGTTGATTTTGTCCAATGCTATCAACATGGTGCTCCGTATAGGTTACTGCAGCTGGCCCATCAAGTCATTCTTTAGCACTCACGACGTACAGCCAGGCAATGTGGTTGTGAATATTGCAAAACCTGTGGTGATAGGGGTAATTTTTGAAATGATACAGATTCGGTACGTTACCAAATCGTGGTTCACGTCCAGTTTGCGCCAATTCTTTGGCAGTTTTGCGGTAAATGTAATCTGTCTAGGAGTATTGGCATATTCAGAGAAAAATCTTCTTCGGGCCCAATTGCTGGGGGTTTTTCAAAAATTCAAGAAGAAAAAGGACTAGTTAGTCAATAAACCAGAACATGTTCAGCGACGATTCTATAAGTAAAATTTCTAATCTATATAATGCATACAACAACTCTGGAAAAATATCCTAGAGTATAGAGAATTTCATTCAATGCAATAACGTTTTTAGTTATTACTGAAAGGCTGAAAATGTAAATTTAATACATACTCTTGCTTCAGTTTATCTTAATTTATTATTCATGAAAGCAAATCAAATTCTTGTGACCAAATTCACCAGACCATTTTCACAGTTGATGGTGACCCCTTGAACTAATAAAACATTATCGAATAATTGGGGCCAGTTTGTTTAGGATCGATAAGATGATCCATACTAAAGATTTATGTATGTAAAGGAGTATCCAATATACTGATTGCACCTACACATCTAGGTAATCAATAATAAATTATCATTTAAACAATTAATATATTTCTATATCTATTTCTATATCTATTTCTATTTCTATTTAAAATCACCTTATTATATTTTGAAAGTTTTAGCTAATGTTATAGGTTTATTATTATTTCCTTAACAGATTCAACACCAGCTAAAATAATAATCAATAAAGTATATATTGTAGATAAATTAGTTGAACCAGTTAAACTACAAATAAGATACGAAGCTAACAAAATAATACAACCTTCGATATACAATTCCACCATAAAGCATAATAATGTAACAAAATAGTTTAATAAATAAAATATCCACCTTTTAATTTTACCCCATTTTGGGTTGTTTTTACACCGGCTATCATACTTCAATACTGTGCTATGTATCTGGTGTCAATCTATCTGTTAATTCATTCTAAGTATCACTCTGATACCAAATAAAACAATAGCCACTTAGATTTACAAACAGTTGTCAATCTGATAGTATAATCCTCAGCCAACTATTATGGCTCCTTATTGCATCAAGTTTCAATAGTGATCCAAAAAAGAAAGTCAAGAATCAAAAAGATAAGTTTGAGTCGTCACACCAGTAACTTGAGATTGACAGACTACCTGAATGCCACCCGTTGTCGCCTACTCACGGGTAACGGACTGTGCTGAATTGCTTCCCTCCAGTGATTTTGTTACTCATTGCCTGTCTCCGCGAGGTTGATTACTCGAACCGACGAAAGACATACCGCGAGGATCGAAACGGACATCCAGTTCTCTCAGAAAACACAAGTTAACGGTCGGTGCGCTTCTGCCACAGGCCATCACAGCCAAAAAAATTAAAAAATTAGTGCGCTATACTACGCAAGAGTAGCATGTCACGTGCCCCATCATCTCATAAGTAGTCTTCTCTTTATACCACCATCTAAGTCAACTGGGCCAGGATGTCAGTAGTGGAGTTGCTGAAATCGGTGGATACACTAGCGCGGTTGATCCATGAAAAGACACAGGAGCTCGAGGTGCTCCAAAAAGAGTACAATTCCAAGCTCAAACTGGTCAATAACTACCTTGCACATTTTCACAACCATATAAATCCAGATATAGGCGATGATATCAGTGAACAGGCGTTTATCAAGGCCATAGAAACGAATGTGACCTGCCCCCAGTGCCATAGCACCATTTACGAGAACGGACCAGGCTCGGAATATATTTTGGTGCCGAAGAAACTGCTTCAATTGTTGGTTACTAAAGAGACTCCCGATATAGAAGACAAGATCAGAAACCTACAAATATCTACCAGTGAAACCGACAAGCGTAGTCAGCAACTGACCGAAGGATTGTATCGGCCTCCTTCAAAGCATCATACAAAATCAAAGAAAACGTGCTCCTATTGCAAAAAGTCAGGACACTCCAGGGCCAAATGCTTGATACGACTTCTGACCCCATCCCCTACAACACCAAGGCAGTGAATATCTATAGTACATATTTAAAATACAATTACTTGCTTGATTGAGCCATGGCCTCTGTATAGTTAGTATGATGAGATGGAATAGAATAGTGATAGAATGGTGAAGTGGAGTGATGAGCCAGCCGCAAGCCAATCCAAGAAAATGCCATGCGTTTCCGTACAATCGTCCACAGAATGAGAACTGTGCTTCGTCAATAGTACTCTAAACAGCCTGTCTGGCCGGTGTGACTTGGTTGTTGATGGAGTACTATGGGTCCAAATGGTTGATATCTTTCTCTGATGGGGTGGATATATTCCATTGTTTCAACGTATACTCGATTTCATAACACGGTAGATTGCTTTTTTCTCTCACTCTATGGATAAACTCTTCGCTCGTTGGCTTCCGGATAAGACTCTGGAGTCTCCAGCTATCACCATCTTGGTTGACTTTACTTACCTCTTCTAGATGCATCTTGCAATAATGTACAGTCCACCGAGTTGGGACTCATATGAACATAACGGACAGTCGATCCTCTTATGAACAAGTTCTTGACCGATTGTAAATGGGGATATTTGCTTTCGTTGACAACAGAGATGTTGTCCAACTTCAAGTTCAAGTATTGATCAACAGACTTCAACACTCCCTTGATCTCTATGTCGTTTTTCAACTCGACGGTCACCTCTTGGTCCACAAGGGTTTTGAAAAAACTAAAGAACAACATGCTTATGGGTTGTTGGAGGATGTTAGATTTTCAGTTCAAGTGCACACTGGTGGTGACACAAAAAATTATCACCATCGAGCAAATGCGACGGCACCAGACCCACCATGTGCTGGGATGGTGCAAAAGGGCTGTTTTTTTTGGTGACGAGACGCAAGAAGCTTGTTTTGACGGAGTATGTCAGAGTTTTGGTTTTTTGGGGCCTTTTTTCGGATTTTTTTTTTGCTCTTTTTTTTTTGGGTGGGGGGGTTTGATGCTAGCCTTCTGCTTATTGGTTGTAGGGCCTCACTAGGGCTTGTAGGTGGCCCAATTCTCTTTTGAACTGGGAAAAAGATTCGTCGTCGGAGTCCGGTCGTTTTCTACGTTTGGATCGGTGCCTATTACTTTTTGACTTTCTGCGTTTCCCTTTGCTGTAGAATATCAATGGGTCAATGTACCCACCAGTGAGTGGTGATAGTTTGTAATTTATCGGAATTCTTTCAAAATTCAGATTTATTCTTTTTTGAAACCCGGGAAGTTTGCAATATGTGTATTCGGGGTACGAAGAGTTGAACGAGCTTAGAGTTGGCGACCACTCATTTTCGTCGTTGTTGGGATAGCCAAGCATTTGCAAGCTGGGGAGCGGTTCGAGCGGCAGCGATTGCCGAACAGACAGAATTGGTGGTAAGAGCGTAGGTAGCATGGGGGCCAAAGGCTTGGGTGGCAAAGGAGGCTTTGGAATAGGAATGGGACACTCAGTATTCACCTCAGGTTTTCCTTGGTTTAAATTATGTATTGGTGGTGTGGATGCATTGGAACCTCCTGGTGCCTTGGGATAGTTCGAAGGAGACCTTCCTCTGACAGTCAATGGGGGAGTTTCGATATAAGCCACCTCGATGGCGTTTTTGGCTTCTGTGATTCCTAGAAGTGACACCCGAAGCACATAGCGGTGGTTATTCATAGACTGTTTTTTATTGGTGAGGGTTGAGCAGAACTGGATTCTGTCGTACCGGGCCACTGAAGCTACTGGCTCATCTCTTGGATAAGTTTGCAAGATACTGTTGTGGCCAAACCTGAGCTTTGACAAGTCCAGGAAAAACACTCTGTTGAACGAGCTGATCCGACTTTCATTTCTAATGTTGGCACTTTGTTTTATGACATGATGGCTGGGTAGAATACCTGGGATCATAGGAAAAACAGGAGGAACAAATTGGGGGCCCCGGTCCCGTTTGGCAGTGTGCTGCACCAAGCTAGAGATCACATCCGGCTCACAGCACCTGGACTCCAACTTGACAGCAAAGTAACTGATTGCTACGTGAGCTCCTGTTTCATCAACGGTAGAGTATTTATGGTTTTCTAGTACTTTAAGATCATGGTGTAGGAACTCGAAAGCGGCCACCAAAGTAAAGTAGTTGCGCTTGTACCCAATCCATTCTCCTTCGATAAGATCGAATCCTCGGTCTATTCTAGCTGTTATATACGGCTGGACCATCTCGCAAGTCGGCTGTTGAAACACTGGCTTCAACATAGTGGTTGGTTGGAATCCAGGGCCCACTTTGAACTGCTGGCCTGAACGGGGAGCCACCTTGTGCCGGGTAATGGGGCTAGAACTCGGCTCCCCATAGCCCTCCACGCTGTAGACGTTTTCTTTGGGAGTGGTTTGTGGTGCCATAGCGAACCGCTGATTTGCAATTGTCACAAATGGATAGCTGCAAAAAAATGAGCATCTGGAACCTTTTCCTAAAAGAGACATGAAATATAGGCACAAAAGAGACAAAGAAAACAAAGAGAAAGGACCATACGGCAGACCAGATCCGATCATTATTACCAAAAGGTGGATATACAAGGTACCCTGGTAATCACCGACCGGAAAGTCACGGTCGTTGGTGGGGCTAGGCGTATTCGCAGCCACTATAGGTGCAAATATGATTGGACTTCGGCCACAGGTATAAATCAGTTACACTTGAAGAGTCAGAGGGACTGGCCTAGATCAAGCAATAGCTTACATCTACTTTTTGGGACCCAAGTGTCTTTGGATCCCACTAGTATCCATAGCCAATGGGAACCAATGGTGAACTACTCTCACTACACTAGGAGAACACACTCTCGTCTTTTGGTCCTTTTTGCTACAGAAAAAAGGGGGGAAAATGCAAGATCCCTTCTCGTAGACAGTCCAGAAGAATCCCAGCACTCCCCAGTAGGTCTTCTTCCTCCAAATTCCCCCAAATCTGCCCTCCAATCAGTCGGGGTCCCCAGGCCATCCGAAGATTTTGCATTCGCACTACCCATCGCTACAAAAAAAATCCATCCCAACTCATCCCATCTCTTCACAAGCAACATGGGTAAGAAGGCAATCGACTCTCGTATCCCAGCGCTCATCCGTAATGGGGTGCAACAGAAGGAAAGAAGTTTCTTTTTTATTGTTGGCGATAAGGCCAGAAATCAATTGCCCAACTTGCACTATTTGATGATGTCTGCTGACTTGAAGATGAATAAATCAGTATTGTGGGCATATAAGAAGAAGTTACTCGGATTCACCTCTCATAGACAAAAGAGAGAGGCCAAGATAAAGAAGGATATCAAGAGAGGAATCAGAGAAGTGAACGAACAGGACCCCTTTGAGGCGTTCATAGCCAACCAGAACATTAGATATGTCTACTACAAAGAAACAGAAAAGATTTTGGGTAATACCTATGGTATGGTGATCTTGCAAGATTTCGAAGGGTTGACTCCCAACTTGCTTGCCAGAACCATCGAAACTGTCGAAGGTGGAGGGTTAGTGATTGTGTTGTTGAAATCAATGACTTCATTGAAACAATTGTACACCATGTCTATGGATATTCATTCAAGATATAGAACCGAAGCCCACAACGACGTGGTGGCTAGATTTAATGAAAGATTCTTGTTATCTTTGGGATCCAACGAAAATTGTTTGGTGGTTGATGATGAGCTTAATGTTTTGCCTATTTCTGGTGGAAAACATGTCAAGCCATTGCCTCCTAAAGATGACGATGAATTAACTCCAAAGGCCCAGGAATTAAAGGAACTCAAGGATTCCTTGAGTGACATCCAGCCCGTCGGCTCTCTTGTCAACTTGGCCAAAACAGTGAACCAGGCACAGGCCATTTTGACTTTTGTAGATGTGATATCTGAAAAATTATTGAACTCCACCGTCACTTTGACTGCGGGAAGAGGTCGGGGTAAATCTGCTGCCTTGGGTATTGCCATCGCTGCTGCCATTTCGCATGGGTATTCCAATATTTTTGTCACTTCTCCATCCCCAGAGAACTTGAAGACTTTGTTTGAATTTATTTTCAAAGGATTCGATGCTTTGGGCTACACTGAACACATGGATTACGATATCATCCAGTCTACCAACCCTTCGTTCAACAAGGCAATTGTTAGAGTCGATATCAAGAGAGAACACCGTCAAACAATCCAATATATTTCTCCCAACGATAACCACGTTTTGGGCCAAGCGGAGTTGGTGATTATCGATGAAGCTGCCGCCATTCCCTTACCCATTGTCAAGAGGTTATTGGGACCCTACTTGGTGTTTATGTCGTCAACTATCAATGGTTATGAAGGGACCGGTAGATCATTGTCTTTGAAATTGATCCAACAATTGCGTACCCAATCGAATACAACCGGTAGATCAGATACAGAGATTATTTCTCGTGACAACAAGTCTCACGATTCTGTCCCTACCTCCAGAACTCTTAAAGAGATTGTATTGGATGAGCCAATCAGATATGCCCCTGGAGACCCTGTGGAAAAATGGTTAAACAAACTCTTGTGTTTGGACGTTGGCACCTTGAAAAACTCCAAATTCTTGACCAAGGGTACCCCACATCCATCCAAGTGTGAATTATTCTATGTCAATAGAGATACGTTATTTTCGTACCACCCAGTATCTGAATCATTCCTTCAAAAAATGATGTCTTTATACGTGGCTTCTCACTACAAGAACTCTCCAAACGATCTTCAATTGATGAGTGATGCCCCTGCTCATCAGCTATATGTTTTGTTACCACCAATAGAAGAAGGTGACAATAGAATCCCTGATCCTTTATGTGTTATTCAATTGGCATTGGAAGGTGAAATCTCCAAGGAGTCGGTGAGAAACTCTCTCTCCAGAGGCCAAAGATCAGGGGGTGATTTGATTCCATGGTTGATTTCTCAACAATTTCAAGATGAAGAGTTTGCCTCTTTATCAGGAGGTAGAATTGTTAGAATTGCTACCAACCCCGAATACGCTTCTATGGGTTATGGTTCCAGAGCATTGGAACTTTTACAAGATTATTTCCAAGGAAAATTCACCAATATTAATGAATCCAACGATTTGAATGATCACACCTTGACCAGAATCACCGATGCCGAATTGGAGAATGCATCTCTTAAGGATGAAATCAAATTGAGAGACGCAAAGTCGTTACCACCATTATTATTGAAGCTTTCAGAAAAGTCTCCTTACTACTTGCATTATTTAGGGGTTTCCTACGGGTTAACTGCTCCATTGCATAAGTTCTGGAAAAGATCGGGCTTTTCTCCAGTTTATCTTAGACAGACTGCCAATGATTTGACTGGTGAACATACCATGGTGATGATCAATGTGTTGGAAGGACGGGAAAATAATTGGTTAAAGGAATTCTCCAAGGACTTTCACAAGAGATTCTTACAGCTTTTATCATATCAATTCAAAAAATTCTCTTCTGTTCAATGCTTGAATATTATTGAAGCCATTGAAAGTGGAGAAGGAGCTATTGTTAGTAAGGAGATCACCAAGAGAGAGTTGGACAATGTTTTATCTCCATTTGACTTGAAGAGATTGGATTCGTATGCTAACAATTTACTTGATTACCACGTAATTGTTGATTTATTACCATTAATTGCGCAATTATACTTTTCTAAAAAGTCATCCACCGATGTGAGTTTATCGTCTATTCAATCGGCCATTTTGTTGGCTATTGGATTACAACACAAGGATATGGACCAAATATCCAATGAATTGAACCTTCCATCCAACCAATCGATGGCGATGTTTGCGAAGATAGTGAGAAAATTCTCTGGTTTCTTTAGAACTGTGTTAAGCAAAGCAATTGAAGAAACCATGCCTGAGATCAAGGAAGATAATCTCCGAGAAATGGATGGAGAAGAAGTCGAGCATATTGACTATGAACGTGCAGAAAGAGAATTACAAGCAGATTTGGACGAGGCAGGAGACGAAGCCATCAAGGAGTTAAAAATGAAGCAGAGAGAGTTAATTAATGCGATTAATTTGGACAAGTATACCATTGCAGCTGATGCCGAATGGGATGATGCCGAGGACTCCGTTAAGAAAGCAGTGAATAAAAAAGGGGTTGTCAGTGTTAAGAATAAGAATTCTAAGAGAAAGGCAGAAAATGCCGAGGAGATTTACGAGGCAGAAATGAAGGAGGCCCAAAAGAAGCCAAAGAAGGGGAAGAAGTCAAAACGTTAAAAAGAAAAAAATCCCCTAACAATAGCGAATGATTTAAAACACCACCCAAATTTCAGTGAGGGTGGGGGATAAAAAATGGGGGTTTTTTGCATGATCATGTATATTGTATAACTGGTACTCAAAAATTAAAGTAATATTCTAGAATAGAAGCGTTGATGATGTGTAGATAATAGAGGGAATTTTTTGAAAGGGAGTGTAAGCGGCACAGTAACTGGCAGACTGGGGATGTAGGGAAATGGAATCGGCAATTTTTACCCCATTTATCCCCCACTTTATGCCCCAATGGTTGACCGTTTAAACTAAAGCTAAATTCTAATTGTTGTGAGGAGTAATGATCTAATAAAGTAAGAAAACCAAAAAAATTCATGTGCTTTGAATTTTTGATGGCAGTTATTGTTGGAAATAGTCCAAAAGTTTATCTAAAGACCATTGGACGATTTGGACCAAATTGGTATTTGCATCATTATTGAAGTGATGGAACCCCAACTTTTTCTGGATGTCACGATCCACATGGCCATTGATGTCATTGTTCTCAAATAAGTATTTGTGAGAGTCGACGTAAGAGGGCCACACAATGTCGTCAAAGTAATGAGGGGGGTCGACCCAGAACCCTTCAACGGTGTTGTAACCAGCTCTACTTTCTCTCCGAGTCCGAAGAGTAGCACAGGGGGCATGGAAAAATAGTTTGACATCAAACAACTGTAGAATTTGAGGATCGTGGAACAACATGAATCCGTCCACAATGACAATGTTTTCATGAATAATGGGTTGGGCACTGGCACGGAGCGAGGTCACAGAGGCATCATCAAGGTGGAGGTCCACCTGGGGTTGGATCGACTGGATGGGAGCACTTTGTTCGCCCGACTTTAGACGTTGAATATGGGCGATAAACTTTTTAAAGTCAATTGCTTGAGGACAATCCCAATTGGCATGGCCGATTTTAGGATCCACAGGGATTTGGTCATCAGGCAAGTAGAAGTCGTCTAGGTGGATGATGGATGAGTTGGGGAGCAAATGCTGGACAGCGGTGGCAGCGGTGGTTTTACCGGACGACGAGGGGCCGCCAAACGCTACGATGGTGACCATGGAACAATTGCTACCGTCTTAAAAGAGGGGTGGGAGAAAGAGTGGTATAGACACACACACAGAGAGAGATATATACCCTAGATTAGGGGGACACCAGGGACTCCATGATCCAACCAGGAGCGGTACGGGATTGGAGGAGGACGAGATGGGTGCGCTTACATAATGGGGTTAGCCGCGTGCTACCGTAACCAAATACCATGGTTTTAGGAGGTGACCAGCCAACCCCTCACGCCGACCCCTGGCGGAGATGCCTGGAAGTATGTACGGGGATGTTGATGGAATGGGGAAGCAGCACTAACACCAAAATACAGATTGCAAGTTGCAAAACGCCACCACCAAAAAAGAAAAAAAAAAAAAAAAAAAACATATTAAAACCCATGAATCAAAAACACTCAACTTCTGATAATAATATGCTCTGGTATGACCAACCAACGTGAACGAACCAAACCGAACCAAACCGAACCAAACCGAACGAATGCGAACCAATGCGAGCCCATGCCTGTCCATGCCTGCCCATGCCTGCCCATGCTTGCCGCCGTTAAACAGCAGGGGAACTCACCGCTTACAGTGGCAATTTTAACCCACCCAACACAAGTGTTTAGCGACCCACCCAGTCTGGGTTGATGAATGTTTTCCCTTTTGCAGTAATTCTTGTATGCAAGATCTAAAATATGATTGTTTGAGGTGATGTTGTAATGGAAGGGGGGGGGGGGTGATGGATGGGCAGTAACCACAGAAAATAGAATTTTGAACCACCCTAAATATCCATCGTAAGGGGTCATGGGGGATATCGGTCCCCAGCAATAAAATTTGACACCCCTCAATTTGGTCGACTAGTCAATTGGTTATTTGGATGATAGGTTAATTGAGAACGTTGTAGAATAACGCAGTGTCGAATC
>JAKTXG010000125.1:0-33436 GCA_030561385.1 Suhomyces bribrorum | reverse complement strand
ACAGCAGATTCTTCACTTGTCAATGGGCAATAACGAGTATAAGATGTACTTATATCAGATATTTCTGTCCATCCTGTGGTCAAAGGATCAGTAGCACACTGCTTATCAGAACATGAGGTAACAGTTACAACAGTAGTACCATGATCAGTAATTGTTGCATCCGACAATCCAACATTTAGTGGTAAAAAGACTTCGTCAGAGTCAATAGTAGCCTTCACGTCGCCATGTCGGTGGAAACATATCCATCGGAGTAGTTCACTGTATATCTTTTGCTCTTAAATGCTACACAAGACTCTGAGTATAGGTCCTACAGATACAACTCATAATACTTGATTGCAACTTTTGCATTTGTAGCAAATTTAAATATCATTCTAGCTATTTTAATCTTTTTTTGAAGCACCATGTTCTGACGACTTATCCCCGTACTTTTTGTACACTTTTTCGAGCTTTTCTTGATCATCCTTCGTTTCAACTGCATCGCTGTTGTCATTCCTGAAAAGTCTCCCTAGACCAAAATCAATAATGTATACTTCCCCTTGGTCTGAGCACCGAATGTTGGCACCTCTAATATCTCCATGAATAACACCGTTACGGTGAATGATATCCAATTGTGTTTTTGCCTTCTCGAGGGTTTCTTGATTGAAGATTGGCTCTCCGATATCTTCGAATATATTATAGTATCCAGATGCAACCATCTCACCATTGTAATAAACCTCCAACTTAGCTTTCGAAGGGGTATGAACATAGCAGCTGTTGAATTCACTATCAAGTTCTAGTTGTCTGTAGCATCGTCTTTCTGCCGCATAGGATCTCGTAACATCTTTGATGCTCATTCTTTTCTCCTCATCCCAGAGCCATCCTCCCATGAGCAAATATGCATCATATACTTTCACAATGTATGACTGAGCACTTTTCTGTTCTAAGACCAACCCTTGTACTTCAGATGGTGTACAACGGAAGACCTGTGAATTAAAAGAATAACCCGTTTGAATTGCAGAACGTGATAAATCCTGTAGTTCCAATTTAAGAGGAGTCTTTTCTGTATTCGCAACGATAGATCCACTTGTAATTGTAGTACCCACCAGGTCTGGCACTTGGTAATCCATCACATCATCATCTTTGGCACCTGATTTCTTTCTTCGTTTTCTTGAGCTAGATTTATCGTCACTTCCTGAAAATCGTCTTTTAGCATTGCTTGATGAAATGCTGGGATCCGTCGTTAAATCATTGCTATTTCTAGGAATGTTTATATATGATCTGAACTCGTCCATTTCGTCTTTGAAATCACGATTATCTGTTACCATTTTCTCCAAAAACCAAAATAATGCTTCTCTTAAAGTGGGCTTTGCTGAATTATATGCATATACTCTACAATTCCATGGAACATCTTTTAAATCATTCGTGCTGTCTATACCCTGGAAATCTTTTCGAAACCTTTCGAGGTCTAGTTCAATGAGACAAGTGTATAAGAAATCAGTCAAAATTGCATACCGTGCTCCAGTAGTGGTAAAGTAGTACATTATTTGCTTTTTTTCTTCCTTGAGGAAGTCGTTTCTCAAGAATTGATCTGTTAGCTCGTCACTGCTCAACGACAGATCACTGAAATTCATCAAGCCCGGTTTTTTATATTCACAAAAACCCTTCCTTATTCCGTTCATAAAAAATAATAAATCTGGTCTACAGAAACGTCCTATGGATCCTTCATCCTCTTTATGTTGAGGCAGTAGATCCAATTTAATATGCTTGATGAGGTTCAAAGCAAGACAAATTGGTGTTAAAAGATGTGTATCATAGTAACGACCACATCTCGCTTCGCTCCACGCTATATTGAAAGGCTCCAATGGAAATAAATGCTTCATGAGAATTTTATTCAAATTGAATGGATTGTCATAATGCCTCTTGTGTATGGCTATTACTCCTACTTTGATGACATGTTCATCTAGCTTGACTATATTCTCTGTCCTAAAAGGGTACTGGCCCCGCAGAATCCGGTTCATGTGTCCATGTGGGAGGTTATGAGTTGTGGGTATTCTGTTTCCGATGGTTTCTGCTAAGGAAGTTTCTGAGAAAGTTGAGGAAGGTGGAAGTGTAAGCCAAAAGCTATTAAGACTTCTTAGTACTTTTTCTTCCCTTTTATTGGACGTAGCATAATCATAGAATTCATCGTTCAAATCAAAACCACTTCTGTCCGATTCCTGTTGCAGGAATCCACAAAAATCCAAGACTATCATTCTAACTGTCACATTTCCTTCGCCCCATGAAGAGAAGTATGTTCGATAATCATGATAGTCGTCTCTTTCAGCATCAACTGTACGTTTCAAGGTGTTCAATATATGACGTTTTTTAACCATTTTGATGATTCTATAATGACCTTGTGAAGACCAATACAGCATAACCATACGGAAATATACGCCTCTTTATACTGTTCGACCTTTCTGTTCTGCCCTTGAAACTACCACATTTTACCACATATACCACACTTACCCCATTTACCACATTTACCACACTCGCCTTTCCCCCACCCCCACCTTCCTCCAGGCAACCTCGCATTACAGGTTGTTACTATGGCTACACAAAATCCGTAGTCACGTGCTGCCCATAGTTCTAACACACATTTCGCAGCTGCCCTCTATCTAAAATGTGATTTGTACTCAAAATTACCGATTGCAAAAAAGTACAGGTCAACTAATGGCCCAATTTGGTCTGCGGTATTTATGAAATGTGTGACTGCCAAGGGATTGTAGATAACCCGCAAAACACACCATATTATTTTAGACTGATCCACCCCACTTGTTCTAAAATAAAATATACAGTGTTGAATCCCTCTATGAACGGGATGTGGTATATTGCTAGAGAAATAACGTCGTAAGGATCATAGTTGACAACTAATACTACAGATTATACTATTGACTTTTGGTTCATCTAACACAGTAGCACCACCTATAATCAGTTATCCTAAGCAAAGGCTTCAAAGTCCAAGCTTAACAATTGTGCTAAAAGTAGAGCCCAACAATGTAGGGACTGCTAACCGTATCTAAGGAATTTTATTTTTCTGATAATTATGATCAGTTCCCACCTGCAGCTTAATTTAACAATTAAGAAGGAACATGGTAGTCTATGTTTAATAATATTGCATTTGCCAAGCATCTTAATCCCCATCCGTTAAAGAATAGATAACCGAATATTTATAGAACGATTCCAAGTTATCAGATGGATTCGGGGCTGGGTTATTTCTCTTTTGCTAAACCAGGGAAAAACTTTGGCTCTCCAGGCTAATCTGGAAAAACTCTATTCAAAAACTTTCTGAATGTAGACGCAATTCTTCTCTATTCATACATATTCCTGGAAAGACTAGTGTTTCTTGTGATGAAAAACAAACATGGATTAAAATGATTGACTAAGAAGAATAAAAGGGGTATAATACTATGCTGTTTATGTGGTACAGTACTCAGGAAGATCGAAAACATATTTCAAATCGTTTTAAAACTAAATGGGGTAAACATAATAGAACATTTCGTACTACAATACTCAGAAATTGCTGACAATGAATAGGAAAAAATTATATCAATAAACATATAAAATAGACCTAATGATAAATTCTTGCATATTCACAGAAGTTATATGCCCTCATTCATCGCCAGTGTCATCATAATTTTAAGCTACCAGAGCTGGTATAATAATTTCACGCGATCATTTTACTTTGGTGTCTTCACCATAGCCTTCAAAACGGTGTCCAAGAGAGCAGCAGTATCTTGGTTACCACCACTAATTTGGTTACTGACCTTGGCGGTGTTGTTGGAGGCAGCAAAAATGTGAGAGAGAGCACTTGGACCAATTTCACCACCCAAGAAGATGGAGACAAGGTCACCAGCGATTTCACCAAGACCAAGGAGACCATCAACATTAGCAACATTGATAAGGGAGTCGATCTTGTTGCAACCTTTTTGAGGCTTACCACTGAATCTGTCCTTCAACCACAGGAATGCATTACCAGCACCAATGACAGCTTCGGAAAGATGTTCACTGATAAAGTCCAGGCGGTATTCGACACTAACACCAGCCTTACACCACTGTTCGTACAAGGCATCAGTATCATTGTGTGGGATGATTTCATCATTCTTGGAGTGGTAGAAGAAGTAAGGAGCTTTTGGAACTTGCTTCAAGTTCAAAAGATTGTTCAAGTCAGTCACGTTACGGACGACAGGAGCATCCATGATCTTGGAAGCAACTTGAGTGAGGTCATCCCAATCAAGATTCAAATCATTGGCAATGTTGACAACAAGACATTGATTCTTGGCTGCAAAGAACTTCTCTTTAACTTCAGGGTAAAGAACTTTCTCAGCGTATGCTTTAACTTCAGGGTACTCAGCAGCAAAACCGTTAATAGCACCAACAACCAAACCAGACCAAAGCTTACCCATAGAAGCAAAAGCAATATCTCTTGGATTGATAAGAAGCCCACCAACAGCAGAACCAATAATATTCAAATCAGGTGCGTAAGTTGGAGCTAAAGCAGGAGCCCAGAGAGAAGGTTGAGATCCTCCAGAGTAACCCCAAAGAGCAATTTCAGCATCTTTGTCCACACCAGTAATATCACCTGAAGCAAGGACTGCTTTTAAGGAATCTAAAGTGGCATGACCCGCTTGCCATCCGACAGCAAAGGCGGACTTAGGACCCAAGAAATCAGGAACGACAACGATCCATCCTTGGTTCGAACCAGCTTGGAACAAAGCTTGTTCAATACTACCTGTAACCCAAGTAGTAGCATCTGAACCGAATTGCATAGCGTATGAAGGAGCACAGTCAATATCAGCAGAATCAGTAGCTACTTGGTAGGACAAAACTTTATGGAAATCAGCATTGTGAGGAACGATAACAGTGGTAACGATAGCAGTAGGGTTATTGTTAGAATCAGAGGAACGAACGAGGAATTGGTAGGCTGCTGAGAACTTTTCTTCGAAGAAAACAATTCCGTAAGGGTTGTTGATCTTTCTGTAGTTGATAACTTCACCTAACTTAAGCTTTTCATATCCATCCTTGGGCTTATAGAAGGGATCTTCTGAAGGAAGGGTGGTATTAGTTGAGATCAAACTAAGAGGAACAGCTAAAGCTACTTGGAGCGTTGCCAAAATCAAAGCTAAGAAAGACAAATTCATATTAGCAGCGAAAGAATTGAATCGAATTGAATTGATGTATTATTTATTGAGATAAAGCCCGCTTTAAATAATTTTTGATACTTCTTACGATGTTAGTATGTTAGCTATGATTGCATCACTGCTAATGTATTTGAAGCTGCCATTTGCTACGAAGTATTCTCCGAATCCATATTGATAATTACTAGATGAAGCAACACCGCAAAAAATAAAATTACATTAACAAACTTAATTCTTAATCCTACAATAAGACACATTATTGTAATAATATAGGAAATTCGAATCGGTAAATTACTATATTGAGAAAACGCTTTTGAAGCGCATGCACTGACAGGTGTCAAAAAATCAAATGCAAGGAGTACATGATCTACTTATTAAACGGTCTTTAAAGGGTGAATATGACAGCCACGTTGATTGAAGATAGATTCATTGACACATGCCCATATATTTAGTCCAGACAGCTTGGGAATCTTCAAATGGTAGGTTTCTGACGATTTTAGTATGTATGAGCTATCTTCTATAACATGAAAGTGTGATTTCGGTACCTTAGTGATGAGTATTCCCCGCATATTAACTCCGAAACTCGCATCTAATGATGTATGTGATAAATACCTGACTATAAAATACGCGTACCTGGAACTTCTCCTCAATTTTACTTTCGAGTCTTTAGTCCTTATCTTTAAAGCTTAATCGCTTCGAGTTTTTTTATTGTCTAAGAATATTTCAGGAAAAAAACGCGGGGAAATAGATTCCAAATTAGGTAGGAACTGGAACAAGTTGGTGCGACCAACCAAGAACAGGTTGACTACTCGCGAAAACGATATTCTAGGTTACAAATCATAAAAACATAGTATCGTTCGTGCAATTTTAACTTTACTATTGAATAGGTACAGAAACGGTGGGTTAGCTTGATATACAGTCTCAAACCAAAACGACTTTGTACGTATTTCGTGCAATTTTTTGAACCACGCAATTCTTTGATTGATTGGGCTAGATGTTATAGTTTCAGACGACTGGTTCAATTTCACTGCAATATGAAGAGCAATATTTACTTTATTGTAGGCTTATAGTAATTTGATTGCATGTTCTTTTCTTCAGTACAAGGTGCCATAAACTTTAAAGTAATTTAAAGTGCTCCCTGGATATAAATTCGTTAATGTTAGCTGACTTCTAACTTTTTTTAATGATGGTGATTATGTTGGATACCCAATCAATACTTGTGCCACTAATAGCTTAAATGGTTTTGACTAGTGGATTAGGTGGTAGTTCATTTCTGTTTAAGCCTTCAGTAACTAGGAAAGATAGCTGTGGAACTAACCTCAGTATCTTTTTGGAATGGTATGGTCCCCTTGGTCTAAGATATTGTCAAATATAATGGACTATTGTTGCCAATTTCGCTTCCATATAAATCACTTCAGTTGACAACATATAAGTACTCTTCTTTCACGTGTTTGCTGCATAATTACTTAATATGGTTAAACGAATTTCACTAAACTTTAATGATAAGCTGCATGAGCTTGAATACACCAATAACACTGTATGTTTCACACCAATGAAAATTTTAATAACAGACTTTTCCTGTAATTTTCAAATGTAACATACCTCAATGGCTATATTGCTCTTAATTTCTCTCTTTGGAATACAGTTTCCCCACAACCTATGAAAATTAAAAACCAATTATCTCTTATACTTTAGAAAACCTTGAGAGAATGTTAACACCTGAAAAAAAAAAAAAAAAAATAACACCTGATATTCTGCAACTGACCTTTCTGTAACAAAGTCGCTACTGAACTTGACTCAGTCACAATTGTGAGGTTAGTCGGAGAATTCGTAGACGATGTAATTACATTCTTACACTCGATAAACAACATTAAACACGTCGAATTGTTTAATACCGAGAGCTTTGTTTTGTAAGCTATCTCCGCCTATTTTCTAAAAGCCTAATCGTGTACGCCTTCTAATAAAAAAAAGTGACTATAATACAACGTCTCTATTGTTAAAGCCCGGAGTAGGTGCAGGACATAAACAATCTCAAGTTTATAAACAAAATGCCGCTGAAATCGTCTCCACTATCTCTAACTTAGCTTCTTTGTTACTAATCGTGGTCAAATTAATTCATATGTATTGACAGATAACTGAAAAAATTAAATTTTTAGTTTAAGTAAAACATCATGATTCGTAGGACTAAGAATAAAATTGAAGCAACTGTAGCCGAAAGTTTCCAGACATATATTCTTTAATCATCTTTGCAATAGGGGAGTAAATCAGTTTTCCTTGGCAGTTTCATAATCTTCTTGCTCATACAAATCATAATCAGCTTCACTTGAAGGTAAACTTTCAGTACTTGGAGATAGTTTCAAAACAAACATTTGGCAAAAAAAAAAAACAATTGCTCTCTGCAATTCTGAGTTTAGGTTCATCCATTAGCTAGACCTTAAAGAAGAGCAAATATTGGTCTATGAGTATAGGAAGGACATTTTAGTTGTCGTCTTCCCCACAGTTCTCTGACAATCTGAAATAATTGATAATTTCAAATCCCGATAATATCATCACAACCACCTGGGTTTCACACATTTTTTATTTACTATCTACCGATCTCAATTTATAGCTACGCTATGTTAGGTTAGCTATCTTAACGCTATTTAATGGCTCTGAAGAAAAATGCAAAAATGATTACTATAATAATAACGATATTCGGGTGCATTTAACTAGGTTGTAAAAGTGGACATGAGTTACGATAGTTTTGCTGCTAAGTTTTGTTCTTTGGAAATACTGCACGTTCACTGCTACGTAAAACACAATTTACTCTCTTGCAATAACTATCTGTTATTATGTCTTATACATAAAACATAGTTTTTTGATTAATGAAACATTTTAGTAATAATAAAGGCTCTTTGGCCGAGTGGTTAAGGCGGTAGACTCAAGTTCTACTATCGTAAAGATGCAGGCGTTCGAACCGCCTAGGAGTCATTATTTTTTTTGTCAACTGAGGCTTCATCTTAAAAGTGAAGGCCTCTAGATGTATTTCTGTACAGTAACTGCATAATGAGTGCGGATACAGTGTATGCTTTTATATATCCGTTGATGCTATTCCTTCTTGTATATTAAATATTTATATAATATTTGCAAGAGCGAAAAACAATTTGAAAAAGCCAATTGGTTCTAATTAATACATTACATAACAAGTTTTCGCAACAATTACTATTAAAGGATCGATATAAAATATTGATAGAATGGTATACTGTAATTTCTTGAAAATTTTAAAAAAAGCATAAATTTTGGAAATCTACATGTATTTGGAATCATTCAATCTAGAATTGACAGGTCATCAACGGAACAACTCCATTCTTTGAGGTGAAACATCAAAAATGTCTTATCATCATTAAATGATAAAAAGATGCGATTTCTGTGGATCGAACACAGGACCTTCAGATTAACTGTGACTGAATTTCTTCAGTCTGACGCTCTCCCAACTGAGCTAAAACCGCAGAAGAACCCACGGCGGGAGTCGAACCCGCAATCTTTTGATTAGAAGTCAAACGCGTTAACCATTACGCTACGCAGGCTTTATTGATAGCTTAAATTGACGTACTTCGTCCCAACAGTCTTTAGTAAGATTGAATAAAGATATAGGGTAAGATATCATAGCTCTATTCATGTTTGATGAACTTTGAAATGCTTGGTAGCGAAACAGTTATATTATTGGAAAATATTTTTTTACCAAGGATACTGATGATAGTTGCAGTTTCTCTTGTCTCTTACGTTACGATGATAGAGATCTTATCCCTTTATTATCTTTGGAAGGACGACATGATACCAAAGATGTCAGACTCTACAATATATTCTGACGAGAAAAAGAAACATTAAATGATTTTTTTTTTTTGAATGTAAAGAAGTTTTGAAGTAGCAAAATAGATATTCTCCTTCAAATATTAGTTGGCATACTTTGATCTAGCTCTCAATTTCGGTCCATTTAAATAAAAGACAATAGGAATCAAAACCATGAGTACAGATATGAAACCGATCACAGAAGTACCCCAGCCCACAACAAACTTCTTTGTTTTCAAGTTGTCGAATAAACTATGGCCAAATATTGGGAAAGCACCGGCGATGATTGACCTAGCTAAGGCGTTACCAGCAAAAGCACTAGCCATGTATCTAGGAAATGACATACCCAAATAGTTGAATAATGTTTGGAAAACCACAAAACTCCCACCTGCAAAGATTCCTGCACCAATCAATGGTAAAATCCAATGAATACTGGGTGTGGCTGTCCACCCGAAGATGAATAGCCCAATTGGCATTGCGGAACCTCCTATTATTGCAGGAGGAACAAAAATTTCTGGATTCACCATTTGGCCCGATAATAACTTATCAGTAAATGCTTTTTTCGTATAAAATAAAAAGACAGTACTTGCTATAGTAACACCAACCAAGAGGGAAAGGTAACTGATACCTGTTTCAACCAACTTGAAGTGGTATACCCCAGAAAAAACAATTGGAAAAGCCTCATACCAAAGGTATAACATAGAATAAATGAGAGATATATATATATCAATCAAAAAAACCACGGGTTCAAAAAGTGCAACCTCAACAGGTTTCCATAATATTAGTCCCATTATTTCTGCGACTGTCATCTTTTTACTAGCAACTTCTTCATCAGTAGTAATCTTGTCATTGCCTGTTCTTGCCCTTAATCTCTTAGCTTTTCTCAAAAGTAAAGTTCTTGGAGAAGATTCTGGCAAGAGAAAAAAAAGTACCAATAAAGTGCAGCCAGTAGAAATTAATAAGAACCAGAAAGTCCTTCTCCAGCTACCTGAAGCAACTAATGCAGAACCAATTACTGGTCCAAGTGTTGGTCCAAAAATAGCAGCTACTGCCCAACTCAACATTCCAATGGGTCCATAGGTCATGGGTACCAAATCCATAATGGATGCGCCACCAGTAGCCAAACAAGGAGACGCAAAAAGTCCACTTATAAATCTTAGAACCGATAGGGAAGCAATATTCTTGGCCAATGCAGTCGGTATTTGAAAGATAATAAACATGAGCAAAGTTAAAATATAGATGGAAGTTCTTCCAATTGCTGCATGTTCAGACATAGGAGCAAAAATCATTGGACCAAGACCATATCCAAAGACATACATAGACAAGGGCAACGCTGCTTTAGCTTGACTTATATTAAACTCCTTCATAATTTGGTCGGTACCGGGAGTGTAAATAGCAGCACCCATGTAAACAAATAGAGTCAAAAACATTATCTCAACAACAAACAATGCTTTTAGGTATACAGGCCAATTTTGAGGATTTTGGGGATCATCAGGACCGTCCCAAGTAACATATATATAATCATCAACTTCTATGGAATCACTAGAACTTGAAGTGGTGTTGTCCGAATTTTGTGGTTGGGTTTCAACAGTAACATCAGTGCCTTTTTCTTCTTTACTTGGCTTAACATATCCCAATTGATACTCTTCTGGAATCACGTATTCAGGATTTTCTTCTGGATGCCTGAAGTATTTTTTACCACTAAGATTATATACTGATCTCCCAAAGAAACTATCTCTGATAAAATAATAAAGCATCTTTTAGATAAATTAATTCAGTAATTGGTTTTTAGAAGAATTGTAAGGCTATATATAATATTACTTTTGAAGTGTAATATCGTTTGTAAAGAACAAAACGATTTTCAGAAGAAGCAGAAGAAAGAATGTAAATAATAGTGGTACTGATTTAACGCATAACACGATCTGATGTTAAAAATACACAAAGCATCTATAGAAGATTTACCCCTCGATCTTTTTATAGTTGAAGGAAAATATTAAAATAGGTATTGATACTGATGATAACATCTGAGCTGGTCCTTTTATTTTCAGCAGTACTGTCCTTGGTTTATATGTTTGCAATATGTTCATAAACTCTTGCCATGTATATCGGTGAAAATGGAGAGTTATCAAATAGATAAGATAATACATACGATAAATGGAGGTGTTTTAATCGATTTAGTGTGCAAAACTGATCTTGAGGGATCACCAGAAAAGTTCAATAAGAAAGATCTAGAATATTTTGAAAGAAAATGAAACAAGTTGTCGAGCATTCCAAAAGATGAAAGTAAAAATAGGCTAATCATCTAAACTTTTTATCCTGTGGAACCCAACAAGTACGTTTAATAGTTGATCAATAATGCATCCCAGCGAATAATGCCTTGTGTTCCTGTGCTACACATATAAAATATTATTTATCAAAGTCTAAACAAGTTGTAGGTAAGGATGAGCTTTTTTGCCATGAGGAACAAAACTGCTAATCAAAACCATTTAGATGATCTAGCTCGGAGGAACATATATGTCAAAATAATATGTTCTCCAGTTCATAGTCCAAATACGCATTAGATTGTCTTGGAGTGAATCGATAGAACAGTTTAGACACATGAATACGAATGTAGACTCTCCTTCAGTCAACTGCCTTTACTATTACGAGACCTTGACAATAGACGGCTGTGAATACGGATTTCAACGGTCTGGGAAAGAAATAGAAGAAAAGCTTGAAGTACTTTTACTTGGAAATCGTACGCTATTGACATAGCAGAGGATAGTACAGCGAGGCATTGCTGCAGTAGATAGCAATATAGTTTTTAAATTCTAGCCAGAGGTTAACTTTTAAGATAATAAGATGTAGTATTAAATAATTTACCCCTGTCTAAGCGCTACTATATTATTCAGCTAAAAGCTTCTGGATTTATGAAGTCAAATTGCCAAAATGAAAGGTATACACCAATTTGGACACAGTAATATTCTATTACTGTATAACTTAGAAATAAGCACAGCCTCTATGGGCCCATTGAAGATACTCGTCACTGAATTACTGAATGGATCTGAAAAAAAATAGTGAAAAAGAGATCTTTGTTGAACGAAACAAAAGAGCCGGCTGAACTCCCGTTTAGATCCCATATGATCCTGCTCAATGATTAACGGAGACATCGACAATCCAGCTAGTTAACGTGAGGTTCTACAAAATGGCTACTAATACCAAAAGGATCATGCCTTGATCTTGGTATTGATAATTTTAGGTCTACACCGGGATTATAACTAGTTGTAGTTCTCTACCTAACTTTCTTTTGTTCGATATATATATATATATATATATATAGTTTTGGCAGGTAAGGTATACGATCTTCACCTAGTAATGTCTATGCAGATGATCGGCTGAAAATAATCTGAAAATCATGTTGATGTGGCAATGATGCATTTCATAACCGATCTGAGTATAATAGAATGAATAGATCCCCTACACCTTCTACAGGCTATAGCTTGAGATGAGTCATATCCTTAAACAATAATGTGGTCAACAATGTACCAATTATTCATCGCTTTGATTCTATTCATTCATAAATCACAACATACTCTAGGTAACAATGACCCAACTCGACAAATCGATTTAATAATGGTACCTTGAAGAGTGGCTACCTATCTCACTAACTGCAAACCGATTGGTTTATTGCACATAATTCCCTGGGAAAACACCCACTTGGCCATTGTACTTCCCAGTCCACCAACCATTTGAATCTGCTGTCTTTTCTACGACTTCGATAACTGCACCGGCAGGGAACGTCAAATCACCTTGAGCCTGTGCCGTGTAATCATATAATGCAGTAACTGTTTGTACCCCTGCACTAGGAGCAGGAGTGGGAGGGGCAACTCCTCCATAAGCAGGTTGAGCAGGTTGCCCATAAGCAGGTTGAGCGGGTTGTCCATAGGCAGGAGCAGCACCGGGAGAAGTAGCACCATAAGCAGGAGCAGCACCATAACCAGTAGATGCTGGTGCCTGTGGAGAACCATACAGAGATGCTTGTTGTTGTTGCTGGCCATAGCCACCATAAGCAGGAGCTTGGTAGCCTGGACCCTGAGGACTCTTATAATCACCATATTGTTGTTGCTGCTGGCCGTATTGACCAGCTTGGTAAGCAGGTAATTGCTCTGAGCCTGCAGCCGGAGAACCAGGGGTGCCTGCAGCACCGTTCACGGCATGACGTCTCTTCGTGGCTTCTAATTTGTTCTTGGCATGACCCACCTTGAAGTGGGTGATAGTAATGGCATCAGTACGTTCTTCGATATCCCCCTTCTTGTAATTGTAACTCTCCACAATGTCACTGTTCAAATCAAAGTAAGGAATCTTCAATTCTTCCATTCTATTATACAATGTATAGAAAATGTTCAATTGCATGTAGTAGAAACTGACAAACAATGGCTTGATGAAATCTGATTGCATTTGAAACAAAATAGGAAGCTCGTTCTTCAACATCTCATTATAATAGTCATATTCCTGTTGTGCCACCGACACTTCAGCCTCGGCAGAATACATGCGCTCATCTTCCTTGGGAGTTCTTTCCTTCTTGTCTTGATATTTCTTGTGGTTTCTCTTGTGACGGTCCAAATCCACCTGTTTATGTTCTCTCTTGGTGGCCATTTTACGAATGGCCTGAATCACCTTAAGCAATTGTTGAGCCGGTTCGACAATCCGCTTATCAATCAACTCCAAATCCGGCTGCAAGCTTTCCTTCAATTCCTTCACCACCTCCCGGTATTGTTCACTGGCCCGGATTCCTTCAGGGTTATCTTCTTGTACCAAAGTATTAGGATCAGACAATCGTCCACTGATGGGTTTGTAGATTTCTTCGATGGCCTTGGAAAAATCTATCTGGTAGTCCAACATCCCGTTGACTGCATTGAAGTACCGCTTGGATTCTTCACTCAATTTCTTGGTTTCCACTTCCAATTCCTTGAACCTTCTTTCGGCATCGGAGTAAACTGCATCAACCGTCATGTCTCCCATGTTCATTTTTTGGCGGAAGTTCTGGGGCGCCCGGATGATGGACTTTTTGAAGCCTTTAAACGACATGATGTGCAATTGGCGTGGTTATTACCGTGGAAGCGTCGATAAAGGGTGAAGAATGGCTGAGATTTTTGATTTTGGGTGGTCAGGTCACGGTCGTGTGTGAACCGGTCACGTGTGAACCGGGGCTTTGGTGTTCCCGGTGTCCAGGAACGGTTCCGGAACAGCCAGGGTCTTGGTGATGTGTCGGCTGGGGTGGGGAGGCACCGGGTGTTTTGGCCCATTTTGTCTTGGGGCCGAATCCGGATGGTATATGCGTAGAAGGCGGTTGGGGGGTATATCATACACGCTATTAATGCACCGAAGACTGTACCCTATAAGCACTGATCACAGGGTACCGATACATCCGTAAACAGTTCCAGCCAAGCACATGACCCGTAAATACTTACATGGTAGTCCCAATTATTGAGGTGTGGTACTGACAAGGTACTGTTGTACGTTGCAATCAAACAGTCGTAGTTCATTTGGGTGGTGATGTCCTGGTTGAGATGTACAATTTGGTGCAAAAATTGCAATTTTTCTAGAAAGTTGCAAAATTGTTCTTTTTCCAGAAATAAAAAGCGTTTTTAAGCAAACCAGTATACACTAGAGACAGCAGATATAACACATCTGACCCGATTAGCCTAGACTGTCTTTTTAACCCAAGATGAATCGAGAGATACAGCCAAAAAACACCTTACCTTCTAACAAATTTAGCCATAGCCATAGCCATAGCCATATATAAGCATGGAAACAGGGCCCAAAGCCCATAAATTTCCCTGAATATATACCCGTTTCACTAACCGTTACACTACCTAAACTGCTGCTTTAAACTCCAGTAACCCTTAAAGCTTAGTAATAACCCTAATCCTACAACTGACAATGTCTCACTTCTTGCTCCTACCACACTACTACCCCAATCAGGGTCTTGAGACCAAACTCCGAGGCTAAACTCCTACCCCCACCGCCCCATCGCCATCCCCACCCACCGGCCCACCGGCCCACCGGCTCCTATTGGCCCTTATGATTCCGCTGGCTCCCACCCAACCATTTCCGCAGCATCAAACCCCTATTCGCATCCGTACCAGTCCCCATAATGGTTAGTGGTGTTGGTGGGAGCGTCATGCTGCGATCTCTGCGATATCGCGAAAAATTATCAGCTGAGTTCATATGATTTATATATATAATAATATACCTTCTCTGTAACCAACCCGACCCCCCCCATCTGCCCGTGCTACCAACACCACCATGCCTATCCCTCGTATGGAAGACTACGACGTCTTCCCCAACTCAGGTTTCTTGCCGGACAAGTTACCACTCACCACGCTTCCCCAAGCGTACTATGCACCATGGGAAAGGGTAGTTGAAAATCTTCCATCTTTGATATTGACCAAAAGAATCAGGGCAATCGTCGACAAAATGCCGGTGTTGTCAGTGGACAAGCTCGAAAATGCGGAACAGTATAGAAGAGCATATCAGGTGCTTGGGTTTTTGGGCCATGCCTACATATGGGGAACCAACGAACCCACCAATAAATTGCCCCAACAAATAGCCCAGCCATGGATTAAAGTGGCTGACCACCTAAGATTACCGCCCATTGCCACCTATGCTGGGTTGTGCCTTTGGAATTTCAAGCAAATCATCCCCACAGAAGAAGGCGAGGACATATGGGACCTAGATAACTTGACCACCATCAATACGTTTACCGGCTCGATCGACGAGAGCTGGTTTTATCTCGTCAGTGTCTATTTCGAACAAAAGGGCTCCTACTCCATTCGTGCTGGTTTGGAAGCCATGAAGTATGCTGAAGAAGGCAATCAAACGAGGTTGGTATCGGTTTTGCAGAATCTTGCGGAGTCTATCGATTATTTGGGGTCGGTATTGATGAGAATGGAAGAGATGTGTGACCCTCATGTATTCTATTTTAGAATACGGCCTTACTTAGCCGGCTGGAAGAATATGGGTGATGTGGGTTTGGATAAAAATGGCGTGGTCTATGGAAATGACCCTCATCCCAGAACATATGCCGGAGGGTCCAATGCCCAAAGTTCACTTATTCAATTTTTAGATGTTTTATTGAGTGTCAAGCATTATTCCACCGGTGAAAGACCTTTGCCCCACCAGGAAACAAAAGAAGACAAACCCCAAAATGGGTTCATGAACGAAATGCGCCAGTATATGCCTGGTAGACACACCGATTTCTTGAAAGAAGTAGAGACAAACACCAAAATCAGAGAATTCGTACTTTCATCTAACAATCCCGACTTGGTGCTCAGTTACGATGCTTGTTTGGCGATGTTGAAGCTGTTCAGAGACAAACATATCCAAATTGTCACCAGATACATTGTTCTCCAAGCTAAGAAGTCACAATCGGCTGGTTCTTCATCGACTTTGAGATCAGGGTTGGCCAAACAAAAGAGAAAGGGCGCCGAAGAAAAGGGAACTGGTGGTACGTCATTATTACCGTTCTTGAAACAATGCAGAGATGAAACAGGAGACCCCGCTGCTGGAACCTGGGGTAAGAGAATTCTTAGTGATGGTGTTATGAGGTTGAAGTTCTCCAAGCCTAGTGCCATCAACGAGGATTAGAAATCTAATGAAAAATCGATCTGGTATCCCACAATTGAGCAGAAGAGAAGATAAAAAGCATCTATTTATTATTACGGTATTTTTTTTTTTGTATATTTATATAGGGATATAATAATGCTAGAATGATCACTCCCATATTTTCAATGAACAGAAATAGTAGCATAGTCGAAATGGCCAATTCAGCTATATTATGAACAACAGTAACCTAAAAGTACCAAGAATGATCATGAGTTTATATTAATACAATACACTTGAATAGCTAATTTCTCACTCCAGATTAACACTATGCAACTGAACCTACTAATACTATTCTCATTGGAGATATCATTGAGCAAAAAGTCTCGTATTTTTGATATTTTAAGACCCAGCCAGCTCTAAGGCTATAATATCCCCCAGAAAATATCTGTTTTACTTTTGAATTTATTTCATGAGCACACTAATTAATTACGTTCAGTTGGTATATTAAATTGATAGATAGTATATTATATGGAACAAAACGACCAAATCCACCAAGCAAAACCACTAAATTTCGCCGTACCACCGCGGTAGAACCGTTTCCCACGGCATACCACCACGGCACCACCGCCGTAGCCCGCCGTAGCTCACCGTAGCCCGCCGTAGCCCACCGTAGCCCACCGTAGCCCACCGTAGCCCACCGTAGCACCATCGCACCATCACCATCACCCGCACCAAAACCAACGGTGAAAAAATTTACACTATATGTTCAAAAGGTTAGCTTTCAATACCGTACGAACAATGTCCACCGAAGCCACAGCAGCCAAGGCACCAGCGGCCAGCGCCCCCCGGGTCCCCAAGGAAGGATCCAAGGCCAAAAAATCCAAAAAATCCGAGCAGTACTTGTTGAAAACACCCAAAGGAACCAAAGACTGGTTCGACAAAGATATGAACATTAGAGAAGGAGTGTTTGGATCGTTGACCAGTCTCTTCAAGAAACACGGTGGGGTGACCATCGATACTCCTGTGTTTGAATTGAGAGAGATTTTGACAGGGAAGTATGGAGAAGATTCCAAATTGATCTATAACTTGGAAGATCAAGGTGGAGAATTGACTTCATTAAGATATGACTTGACGGTTCCATTCTCCCGGTTCGTGGCCGCCAACAACATCAGCTCCATCAAGAGATACCACATTGCCAAGGTGTACAGAAGAGACCAGCCGGCCATGACCAAAGGTAGAATGAGAGAGTTTTACCAATGTGATTTTGATATTGCTGGAAACTACGACACCATGGTCCCTGACTCGGAAATCTTGAGTATCTTGTGTGACGGGTTGACTGGGTTGGGTATCAACGACTTCAAGGTCAAGATCAACCACCGGAAAATCTTGGATGGGATTTTCCAGGCCTGTGGAGTCAAGGACGAAGACGTCAGAAAGATCTCGTCTGCTGTAGACAAATTGGACAAGTCGCCCTGGGAAGTAGTCAAGAAGGAAATGGTGGTCGACAAGGGCCAGTCAGAAGAAGTGGCCGACAAGATCGGGGAATTTGTCAAATTAAACGGAACCATCAGACAAGTTTTGGACCAATTAAAGGCCAGTGATGTGTTGAGCACTAACGAGTCGGCCCAAAAGGGAATTGAAGAGATGGAGATTTTGGCTGACTACGTTGATGCCTTTGAAATCAGCCACTACATCAGTTTCGACTTGTCTTTGGCCAGAGGGTTAGATTACTACACTGGATTAATTTACGAGGCCGTCACTTCTGCCTCTGCTCCACCCACCAACGCTAGCGAATTAAAGGAAAAGGCAGCCAAGGATGCCAAGAAAGACGACGATGCCTCCGAGTATGTCGGAGTCGGATCTATTGCTGCCGGAGGTCGTTATGATAATTTGGTAGGAATGTTTTCCAACGGAAAATCGATTCCTTGTGTTGGAGTTTCGTTCGGGATCGAAAGAATCTTTTCCATTATCAAAGCCAGAATTGGTAAGCAGATCGATGAAATCAGCTCGACACAAACTCAGGCTTTTATCATGGCCTTTGGTGGAGGTGAAGGCTGGAACGGGTTTTTGAAGGAGAGAATGGCCGTGACCAATCAATTATGGAAGGCTGGTATCAACAGTGAATACTTGTACAAGACCAAGGCCAATATCCGGAAACAATTCGATGCTGCCGAAAAATCGGGTGCAAAATTGGCAGTGATTTTGGGTAAAGAAGAATTCCCCCAAGGACAGGTCAGAATCAAGTTGTTAGGTCAAGGAAACGAGAGTGACGAAGGTGAATTGGTCAAAGTGGACGATCTTGTCAAGACGGTGCAGGAAAAATTACACAGTTACGACAAGGATGGCTTGGACACCATCACCAGAATGATCAGAAATATATAGATAAACTATCCAGTTTGGATCAAATCGATTTCAGAATAATTAGAAACAAAGTGCTTTATAGTTGTATTCATATCCATTTAATTACCAGAATAATCAAATATATGTTAACAATTGTATTTATGTGTATTTAGTTGTATCACCAGAAATACAATTAGTTTCTATTTAATTACCAATAATCAACTATATGTTAACAATTGTATATATATCTATTTAGTTGTATCACCAGAAATACAATTAGTTTCTATTTAATTATCATTAATCAAATATATATTGACAATTGTATTCTATTTAGTTGTATCACCAGAAATACAATTCTATTTAATTACCAATAATCAACTATATGTTAAAAATCGTTGTATTTATATCTATTTAATCTTATCACTAGAATCAGTCACAGTTAATTGTATCTATTTAATTATCATTAATCAAATATATGTTAACAATTATATTTGTATCTATTTAGTTATAACAGTTAATTATTTCTAATTAATTATAAAACTTAATATTATTGTATTATTAAGGATTTTTAATTGATGTATATTAATTATATAATCTATTAATTATTTTACTTATGGCTATATTTTTGTAACATTAACCGTATGGTTTAATTCCAAATTTATTGAATAAAGAAATCGGTTAAAATTTCAATTGTACTTCATCTATTTAATTTTATCACCAGAAATACAGTTAATTGTTTATATTTTAATTAGTAATAATCACCTATTTGTTAACAATTATTCTCTTATCTATTTAGTTATATCACCAGAAATTCAGCTACTTGTTCTTAATTATTATCAACAGTCAAAACATATATTAACAATTATACTCATCTCTAATTAATTTTATCACTAGAATCAAACACAGTTAATTGTTTCTATTTATTTTACTGGAATAATCAAAAAATACATGCTTTTAGTCACTTGTATCTTTTAAGCTCCAGAGTGATCGAAATAGATTAGCCTTTCAGTTTTTTGCAACTACTCATTTACAGAAAAAACGTACCATGTTTTGAATACCACAATCACCAGAAACATACCATTTCGGTGAATTTGTAACTATTTCTTACTGTAATTATCAGAATAACGAAGTCTTTAGTTATTTGTATTTATTTAATTAGCAGAACAAGAAAATGTCGTACCTTTTCAATTGTATTCATATCTATTTAATTACCATAATTACCAGAAATAGATGAGCTATTTAACTGTATTCATATCTATTTAATTACCATAGCATAGATTACCTTTTGAGTCCTTGGAGTCATATTCACACGTTTTAATTTTCGTCCAACTTGTCGATCTTATGACCATGTTTTTGCTTGCCCTGTCTTTTTACTCTATTCCATAATGTATTTATATCGTTGAAACAAAACCACCAAATAACCCCACACCACGAGTTCACCTGGGGCAAAGGGTCGTAGAACTCGGCCGCTATGCGCCTCAACTCTGGCAACTTTGTCCAGGCAATATAGGGAAAATCGTGGTGCTCATTATGATACCCAACGTTCCAAGTAAGCTTGTTTAAAGACCCATAGTAGGAGTAGGTTTCCTCCGGCAAAGAGCCGATGTTGACGCCGTCGATCATGGCCGTCTTGGGCTTATTGTTGTCGTTCAACACGTAGTGTTCAGCAATAAAATGGCCAGCACATGGATGCAAGGATCCAGCAAGAAATGAGCTCATGATAAAATAGGCCATCGTCTTCCAGCCCCAGAAATGCACCATTATAAAGTCCACCAGGATCTGGAAAATAATGTTAAGAAGATGGATATAAGTGAATTTGATCTGGGTAATAAACATCGGCCTCAAGGCATAGAAGAAGATTTGAAAACAGGCAAAGAATACCTTGCCAAAAAGATTGCTAAGCACCAACCCTTCCAAGCGAGTGGGCAAATCGGTGTCCAAGTACTGGTCGCCCAAGAATTTATGGTGCAACTGGTGGTATGGCTGGAAAGAAGCCGAATATGGGATTCCAATGGGTAAATTGACAAATATGGCAAACATCTTGTTGTGGAACGGTTTCTTGAAGAAAAGATTATGGGAAAGCTCATGGATGGCCAAGAAAAGCGCCTGGTTGGCCGTGGCCCCTATAACATACGCCAAAACCACGAATTTGGCGCTGAACACGTCGCTGTTTCGAAGATAAAACGCTGTGCCAAATTGTAATGCCACCACCGCCATTGCATACCATTTCGACACCGGCTCGTACCCCGTGAGCTTGGTGACCTCGGGATGCCGGGCCATGATGAGCTTTCTCCGTGTCACATGAGGCTCGGAGTCCTTGGTCCAGTAGAATTCATTCAACACCTCGATGGGTGAATCGGCTGCTGGAGTCGTGAATGTGAACGTCTGATTATTGACTCTGTGTTTGATGGAACCGTCCATTTTTCGAACAAATACGTGATCCCGAGTCAGTTCCTGCTCTCGTGTATCTGTGGTACTTGCAAACAGACCCGATAATAGTGAATATCAGTGGTAAAGTCACCCCACTGGCATTTAGGGGCATACCAATACCAGTCACGTGACTGAAAAATCACGTGACCAGCCGATCTCAGCCACGATCTAAGCCTGGTTCCGTCGCCCACGGGCTCTGGCGATCGCGGTGGGCTAGGAGCGTGTCCGTTAAGTGTGTCTATTGTTACTATTGTATAAACGGGGTTTGGCTCGGGTTAAATATCACGAGTTACGACTCACGTGATGTATGTCACATGACAAAACTACCTACTACTGGTACTGGGGGTACTGGGGGCCAGGTTGGAACGGTGGATAGTTGCCTTGCTGCTGATACCGAGGCATTTGCGAGTAGTCCATGCCGGGCGGAGGGAAGTTCTGGTGGTAGAAGGGTGGATTTTGGTAGTTGGCCTGGGTGTGAATTGGCTGCGAATTATAGGTTGCAGCCTCATGATTCTGGGACATATTATTTTGCACCATTCCATTATAGACTGGTTGGGAGTAATAATTGAATGGTGTGCTGCCTGCATCCATGTTGTTTGGTGCCGGAGTCCCGAACGGCTGGAATGCTACGTATTGAGACCCGTACATCGGGGCAAAAGGATGGGCCGCATACTGGGTGGCTTGAACCGGAGGTTGAGCTAGATCTCCGGCGAACCCATGCGAGGATATCAATGGGACCTTGAATTGTGGTCCCCCGCTTGGATCGGGGGTTCCCCAGGTAGCGGAACCAGGTTTGGTGGATATTTGCGATCCTGCCCCAGCGGTGCTATTAGAAGCCAAAATATCACCCACTTCTTTCAACTCTTCTACTTGTGATGTGATGCCCGTTTCACTACCAGACTCTACCACCGAATCGTCATTTCTCAACCTATGCTTCAATTGACCAGTATGACTTAAAATCGACGATTCGATCTCCTCAATAGAGTTAAGGACCTTGACTGGTTCATTACTGCTTCCACTTTCATATATGGTATTTTCGATCTCAATATTAGTTACACCTTCGGGCTTCTTCTCATTGGGCTGCTTCTTGCTATTCTTGCCCTTATTCTTGCCCTTATTCTTCTTGGTCTTATTACTGGGCTTTTCACTCGCTTTCTTTTGAGAATCATCAATATCTATAGCACTATCTTCAACCGCTGATTCCTTAACAACGAACCGACTTTTGGACTCATCAAATTGTTTATCCAAGATCTTGCGACCTAATATCATAATGGCCTCGAGTCTTAAGTTGTTCTCGTAATTTTGCACTTCTTTTTGAATCAGGTCAGATCCAGAGAGTCCCTGCACCACAGTATTATCCAAGAAACTAGGGATCTCATTCTCACCAATATACGACGAATAATCTCCCAATAACAAATTGAAGTTTTGAGCTTGGAATAAATGATTATCATCGAAATCTTTAAACTGGTACTTGATGACCAGAAAATCCCTAAACAAAACATCTTCTTTGAAGAAGTAACCTCTTACAGGCCTGGATTTTGACTTTAAAAGTTCATAGAACAGCTCTTTCACTGGACTCTCGGTTGCTACAATATGATCCACAAATTTATTGAGAATGCCCATGACAGCAGCCACCGTATACTTTCTAGCTTGAAAAGATCTCAACACCGATTTATTTTCTTGTAACCAATTCAAAAGGAATCTCAAACATATGAAGGCATTGGAGGGATTGTTGTTCAAATCGACCCGAACAAGATTCTTGGTGAGATACTCAATATATCTAAATATAAAATTGTTGAGTTGGGTACCAGGATCATTATTTCCGAGTGATTCAGACATTGATTTAGGAATCGATTCAATCAATTTGCTAAAGGCAGCAAGAACCGTAAGTTGAACAACAAAGAAATTGCCACATTCGTCATCAGTACTGTAAAGCTCATCAAAGGATTCGGTTAAAACCTTAAAGAAGTAACCTTCAACTTGAGAATACGAGATTTTTTTGACAATATTTGGGCCCTTTTTATAGGTTTTTGGCATGTAGTAGTACCCAATTAAGCATATCAATACCATATGCAATTCAACAGCTTGAGAAACTGATGTTTTTTGGTTGTTCTTTTCGAAAATACCCACCAAACTATTGGTAAAGGTATCTTTTGCCATAATTCTATTCATATTAGACAACCCAAGCTGGAAATCGGGGATCCTGGTAAACTGAGACCGCAAAAGATAAAGCACGGCTTTGAACTTATCGTCAATAACATTGTTTATCACCCCGATATGATTATAGGGTTCATTCAAAGCAGGTAATAAAAGGATGCAAAATTGATAGTATTGTAGGGATTTTTCAAAGTAGGGTTTTAATAATACAGTTTTTTCGTTTCCAGCCAAAGCTCTGTATTTGAAAAATTCCTTACTGGAAATGCAAGGGTTTAGATAAGATACTTCAACAAAAGACCGATGACGAGAAATATCACCCATAGCCAAAAGACACTTGTGAAGTAGATAAAGAAGGTTTGCCTGTACGTTGGAGACGGTTAATTCATGGGCTTGATCCGACACAATTATACTAAAGTGGGACAATATGGCTTGAGGAAGAATTTTATTCTTGTAATTGGTGCAAAAATGAGTGATTAAATTACGGTAAAACAGAAACACATCTTTAATGAATTTAGTGAAATTGTCGTTGATTTTCCTGATTTCAACGGGCTTGGGCTTGAATTTGGGGGCCTTTTTGTTCTTGGGATCCACCGATCTATTGAACAATTGCACCACCTCTTCATACTGGATGGCATGCTGTTGTTGGAAAAATTTGATGATAGGGTAATGGAACTGCAGCCAGAGATGCTCGAGCAACAACACCGTCTCAAAGTCTTGGAGCTGGTTGTTTGGCACCGGGGATTCCATCGACAAATGATATTGTTTGAAATTATTGATGATCCATCCATGGAACTTGGACAGAACCATGGAGTTGAGCCCCAACAATACGGCCTGGTCCACATACTTGCGATCCAAAAACGAGTCCAACTGCGTCTTGAACGCCCGGGCCTGGTCTATTATTTCCGACATGTGGAAGGATCGAGGTTCTGGTCAGACTAATGGAAAGGGAGTTTTCACTTGGGGTAATGGAATGTTGGCGGCTAAAATGATAGAAAGCTGGGCGAAGCCTGAAGATACGGCTAACACGTGATTGTGGGCTGGTGGTGGTGGTGGTGGGGGTGGGTGTTTCTATGTAAACATTCTATTGAACGTCTTCGTGGTGGTTAAGGTTGGGGCCGAAATTTTTTTGGTCTATTGTCGTGGTATTGTCGCGATTGTGTCGCAGGATGTCGCAAAAGCCCAGAATTGAGATGAACAAGACGGAGATAAGTCATATAAGAGCACGAACCATATAAGGGGAAACGTGACAATTAAATGCAACTTTGCATCGGAACCGGGTATGAGCTCGTAATTGAGCGGGAAGTTAGTGCTCTGAAGAATACTGGCTTTTGATCTATATGTCGTGGTGGTTATCGCATAATGTCGCATAATATCGCGAGCTGTCAAAGTGCCAGATGTCGCAGTTTTTTCGCAGCATGTCGCTAGCAGCCAAAATCAGTACCATGTAGTGGACGTCACAGTGGGTATGGTTAGGCTAGCAGCCAACTCCAGCATCCACCAGGGCTATAACAGCGGCATTCATAGGAATGTCGCAATGGGCCTAAGCCAATGTCGCCATGCTGTTGGGCTTCTATCGTGTGGCGACGATCTGGCGACGATCTGGCGACGATCTGGTGGCTTTCCAGTGGCTGTCTGGTGGCTATCACGATGTCGCATGGCCTCCATTTTGCCATCGTTATCTATCACCACCCCTCGTGATCCGGAAGGCAAAGGCAAATAGCTAGATATATAAGTGTATAGCCGCCACCCCCCCTCTCGCCGCCTCCATACAAACCCACCAACATCACTTCCACTATCATGGAGGACCCCGCCTATTCAGTCAAGGTGTATGTGTATGACCTTTCGCATGGAATGGCAGCCATTTACTCGCCCATGATTCTTGGGACCAAGATAGACGCCATCTACCACACGTCGGTGGTGATATACAATAAGGAGCATTATATCAACCAGGGCATCCAAGTTTCGCAGCCGTCCACCACCAAGTACGGGCTCCCCATCGAAGTGATCGACATGGGCGAAACCTATATTACCGAAGATATCTTCCAGGACTTTTTGGATGAGTTACGGAACCATGAAGACATGAAGTACCACGCCACCAAGTACGACTTGTTCGACAACAACTGTAACCACTTTACCGACGTTTTGGTGGACTTCTTGGTGGGCAAGGCCTTGGACGACCGTATCGTCACCCTTCCCCAGAAGGTGTTGAACACGCCCAATGGCCAGATGTTGAAGCAGATGATTGGAAGAAACGAGTTAGTATAACAAGAGGAAGCGGGACACAATCAGCAGCGATATCTCCAAGCTGCTAGCCGCCCAACCGACTGGCGGTGCAGTAACTTGTGGCACTCTCAGTTAGCCTTAGTTGTGTCCTTTTTGGCCACCTCCATTTAATATGACTTTATATTTATATAATTACACCAGGTGCCAGCAGCGGCACTCGTTCGGGCAGCACCAATACACAGAAACCAGCCAATAGGAAACCTCCTTAGCCAAGTGTAGTTAGTCGCTGGTGGGGCCGATTACATAATTTACAGCCAAAGATGTGGGATTTTACAGCCACTATAAATACCACAGGCCACCCCCCTAGCACTTTATTCCCAATTCTAAACATAAACCTTCCTCTGATGAACGAACTCAATATTTACGACTCCAACAGCCAATGCTCTGCCACCACCTACTCCCAAGATACTCTGGCTACTAATGCCCTGGTAGGAATCTGGAATTCGGGTTTTGGTGCTAGTTCACTGGCGGTAGGTGGGCCGCCCCAATTTCTTAGTAGCAGCCAGGATTATTCTAGCAACGCCTCCACCAGCCAGTATGGTGGCAGCAGGGCTGGCGACTTGAGCAGCCCCACCACCGCAAAGGGATTCAGTCCCATGAATATCAATGCTCCTAGTTATATACCTAATTATGCGAAGGAACCAAAGAAATCCGAAGCCCAAGAACGCTTGGAACGTCAGTGTCAAGAATTACGGGTCGAATTGATACTCAAGAACCAAATGATCAAGAACTTGACCGAACAATTGACTTCTATCGAACAAGCTCGTACCAAACAACTTAAAGCCATGGCATATCCACCCATTTCATCAATGTCGCAAATTGTAACGGTTCCACAAAATCATTATCAGTTGTTTCAGGATTTGTCAAGAACATTACAAGATAAAACCACCGAGTTGGATGACACAAAGGAACGTTTGGAAGCACTTATTGTTAGTTTAACTATGGGTTCCTCCATTGGGGGTCTTTCTTTCACCAACGATGGACATTTTGACGAACAAGAATTGGCTCATAAGATTGTTAGTAAACTCCATTTGTTAAAAACCGAGAACGATAATTTACTTAAGATGGTCAGCTACGGTAATAAAAGTAGCTTGTTGGTAGAATTGGGTATTCTAAGGAACGAAAATAAAGCTTTGGCTGAAAGACTACAAAATATTTCAAAAGATAATTAACAAAAAAAAAAAAAAAAATGACCTGTATGATAAAGGTCTATGCAGAATATTTTTTTCCTTTTCCTTCCTTCATTTGTGGCTGAATTCCCAGATCAACTTTTACTCAATTGCTTTACCCCAGTGCATAGTTCGGCGCCACTTCACCCCTAATAATTGACCTTGCATTTCTGAAACGTATCAACTGACATTTTTGATTTCGAGGGTGCCAAGCCTGCAAACTATGTCATCGTGCAGTACAAACTATTTTACAGGAGTTGTGGTGGGGAGACTAAATTAAACTCTCGGTACTGAACGGATAGCCATACCCACACATAATATCGGATTGTTTTTCTTATGGTGATTTAATTGTCGTTACCAAGAGACCCTGAGGACAAGAAAAAGGAGCATTAGTTCCGCTCGCAAGGGATGAATGTTGAATTGTAGTCTGAGATTGGCAAACACGGAGGCGTTTTTACAATCTCCGCAGCAGTAAATTGCGCTCAAACTAGTGACGCGTTAATTGATCTAGACTGGGCGGTGAGGCAGCAAAGTTTCTTGGTGTTTATGCCGAGAAGGGTCTATAATTAAAATTACTAGTGAGGATCAGTTTGTAGGGGTATTGTCATTAAAACCACCGAAAAAGAAATTATGCTTTAAAATTATCGGGATATTAACTATAATTGATCCGGACATATATTACAATCCAAATCTGCTTCTTTGGTTAATTAGTGGATACTCCAATGTTAGGATGACTTCATCATTTACATTCACCAAGGAAAGCATTCTTCCTGCTAGCAACCTACATTCGCCATTCTATTTGAATCTACCAGGATATGAAGCCAAACCTATTGATAATTTGGTTAATTTCTTCAAATACTGGAAGTACTTTATCAAGTCGTTGATATACTACTTCCAGGATATGGCTTCTGTGAAGGAGTTTGAAGCCAATCTTGGTTATCAATTAATTAACTCGATTCAGTTTCCTGGATTCAAGGATTTGCCCCATAAAGTTATGGATGAGATCAAAACCACCAAGGAATCCCCTACCAGTTCTCAATCTACCACACCAACTAAAGAACATAAAAGAAATCTCTCGGGAGCAACCTTGACCACGGTTACTTCCAATGGATCTTCGGTAAGTAGTTCTAATCAGGTCAATAATGATGTCAAAAGGCCAGGACTATTCAAGACCAAGTCAAACAATACGACTTTCCTCAAAAACATATCACCTCAACATAAAAAATTGCCACATCCTCACACCCCTTCGAAGGCTAGTACTGCCCCATCTTTAAATGGAAACTTCCATAATGATGTAAAGGTACCTACCCACTTCTTCCCCGAAGATTCTTTATTCACAAACCTCCCTCCACTTTTATTGGGTCAGCATAAGATGTTATATCTCAATGCTTCTAGAGCACATAAGGATTTGACTACTAAGTTGATCCCCAGATTGGAAACTTTATTAAAGAACTTATCGGTAAAAATTAAAGAAATTAAAACGTCTTTAAAAAACGAGTCTTTCTCGAACATCGAATTGCTCAAAGAAATCAGTGAAACCGGTAAGGTCCTTAGTTCTTACATGAGTTCGGTGGAAAGATACAACAATAAAGTTCCCTTGTTGAAGAAGAAGTTGCTCAATGAAGAGGATGTCCAAGAAGATGATGACGATGGTGTTTTAGATGATCCATTTTTGGTTAAAATGCAAGTTGATTATCAAGTCAAGCACCAGCTCATTCATGAGAACTATATGTTTGCATCGTATATCAACTTACAGAACATTGCAAGAGACCTCTTTTTGTATGTCATGAAAGAACTAAAGGTAATTGTGGATAAGTTTGGCAAATTACTGTTGAACAATGAAGTTTATCACTACCTTAAGGACCAAGTGTCTGCATCGGCCAACTCTGACTGGGAACATTTTATTTCAATGAATCCTAATTTCCTTAACATTTATAAGGATACTTCGGTCCAAAAGAAGAGAGTAACACGTTCGTTCAAGTCTATTCAACTTCCTTACAGTCATTCAATTCATAACAAATGTATCAGATTTGGTGTTTTGTATAAGAAGTCAAAGTTATTCAAAAATTACAGCAAATGCTATGTTGTATTGACTTGCAATTATTTGCATGAATTCAAAATGGAAGGAGATGAGCATGGAAGTCATACTGACTTGAAACATTTGAAATCCACCGTCACTCCTCCCAAAAAGCATAAGCATAAAGATAAAATCGGGGGATTCATTGGACATGATGATGTGCCAAGTAAATCGTATAACCTTAATGATATTTCTATTAAGATGAAGGATGAAAAGGGATTTAAATTCCAACTCATTAAAAATTCCAACCCCTCAAAGAAGCATACTTTCAAATGCTTAAATTTGACTGATTTTACCAATTGGTATGGTGATTTGGAAGAATTATCCAAATTTGGTGCCAAGCATTATGCTAGATTCCAGTTGGTGCAATCCAAGGTGCAACTTAAGAATGGATCAGTCAATGTGGATGAAGTTAACGAGAAGTTGAACAACTTCAAGTTGAATTTGGATAAAAATGACCAGAGTTTATCGGCAATTTTCCAACCTACTGTGAAGACACCAAATGCTCAATCACCAGTGGATGGGGCCAATCCATTTGATGAGACATTCTTATCAGATATCCCAGCACGAGCAGGAGTGGCCGTAGCGCAGAACGCTTCTGTTACTTCGTCACCAAATCTCACACCAGATGCGGTGTCGAAGCTTGGATCTGTTTCAAATGAATTGACTGGAGATCATAGTGAACAACATGAATCTTATTTGAAGATGCAAAATGATATCCTCAAACAACAACAAGATATATTGAACCTCAAGATTAATGCTACACCTAAATCCGACTCAAACCCAAGCACAGACGCAAGTGCAAGCAATCTTCCTAGTGGAGTTTTTATGGTTGATAATGGATCGAAGGACCGTGCGTTTCTTTCATTATCACGGCCAGCATCCAACGATTCAATGAACTCGTTTATAGTTGCGCCCGTGTCCAATGCTGGTGGAGTCCAGTCGATCTTGCAAGCAGCCAACCAAGATATTTTGAATCCTTCGAAACCAGTCTTTTACGGGCTACACGATGACCAGGAAGAAAAGGTCAGCAGTCCAGACGAAAGCAGTACCACCCAAAGCCCCCATTCGGGAATTCCCAAGTTCGTTGTATCTAAGGACTAACTAGGATATGTCCAGGCAGTTTGAGATTCGAGACGAAATGGGTTGAGCGATTTTGGCCCAGTCGTATTTCAATAGCTATTATTAGTTTCATGATTTGCTTTAGTTACCGTTCAACACAATAAAATAAAATAGACCACGTTAGACTTCCCAATTACATTGTAGATAAGTATTGTGGCACAACTGAGGCGAATCTTATCTGTTAACCGCAAAGGCGGCTGGAAGAGGCTCAGCGGGCTTGAAAGAGGATGTCTGATGAAATAGGCGGTGTCGTAGTGTTCATCGTCAATAACTCCGAAGCCGAATGGGGAACCCGCCAATTTCACCTTGGTTTCAGACACCTGAAATTGGTAATCTTACATTGGAAATCTGAGTATCAGACATCGTAGTTATGGTCCGAAAACAGGGGACCAGAAAGGCAAGACACCAGGCCAGGAAAATGTGTTCCTGGCAAAGTGAAAGCTCGTGTTCCTTATCACAATAGATAACGGGCAAACTCCAAGCCAACTTTTCAGCAAGACAGGCGAGGCTGATACTTTCTATTGCTGCAAAATCAGCCTGGATTACCTAAAACGAATTGCGCTTCAGCCTTTTAAGGGAAGAGCAAGAAGGAGAAAGAGGAGGGTAGGGCTTATAGGAGGCTGTATTTTAACACGTTTAGGGTGACAATAGGCATTCAGGAAGCTTTTTCTAGGTATTCACTAAAGTTGAACCGTTTCAGCAGGTTTACAAGGGCCTACCAGTACTTATCAGATATCCAGCCAATTATCCAGGCATCGCAGGCTTTTCTGAAATTATACATGTTTAACTCAGGCAAACTGGGTCTTCCAGGCCATTTCAGACCTACTATGGCCCTTCTAGACTTTTAAAATCTTTCAGATTTTTCAGGCTCCTTCAGGCTTATATTGAACCCCGATTTCGAGCATTCAGCTAGGCTTGCAATTGCAAAGCCGAACCCTGAATCGACTAGATCCTTTTACCTATGAACGTTGGCCTGCGATAGTGGTACTACGGTACTGAGATAAGGGGACTGTGGTAGTGTCATAATAGTAGGACTCATACAGAGAACGACGACCACAAGACATTGTTAGAACCGGCCCCGAATGTCAACGTCAAATATTAAATGACAAATGGCTATTATCAAAAGTAAAAATAATACACAGCCCTATTCAACACACACAACGTAGCCATTATTCATTGGGTAAATGATTATGGGCATCTCTTTGCTATGGGGAACCCAGACAATAAAGAATGTGGCACATCAAAGATATGGGAGATAACAAAATATTACTCTTCAATTGTTATCACCCAGCTAAAATATAGTTGTCGAATTTTACTAAATTATGTAGAAGATAAATTATTTTGTCATTCCAAGAGATGGTACACTTCAGGTAATTTTAGGTTGGCAAATTGTACTCCAGAGACTCTAGGATTAATATATCTATATAAGAAGATACTTGTCATTTTAATCTGATGGTGAACCAGATGACCCGAGTTTTCATTCTCTATTTCTTAATTGTTACAAAAATATCTGGAAGTACGAAAGTTAATTTCAAGACATATTTTGGGCAAAACTTGCCATTAATTTTTATAGCAAAGTGTTATTAAATCGTTGATTCACAACTAACAACTAATTTCTGTTTTAATGTGCCGATTCAGCTAACATTAATTACAGTTGATTTTAGAAAGTTCAACCTATTTCATATTAATTTTCAGCATTCAAAGCTATTTTTATTTACTTATCCCTCATTATAAGAATTGGATTTGAAACAATTATATCCCCGATATTTCTAACTTTATTAGAATTATTGCCACACTATCTTACTCCTAATTTTTTGTAGACATGATATTTATCAATATTAATACGATAATAGACACCAGAGTCGGGCTACGACATAACAAGTAATGAAGGTATCAAAAGACGACATTTTACAAGGCTACTTATTAGTCTAGCAAATACGACATCCCGATGGTAAAGGTTCGTGCTTCGGCCAAATAACACAGGTCCAGCTGCCAATCCTCTATTACCAGAAGCTGTTACCAGCAGCTATCGCCAAAGAAGCGAGGCTGTGCCCACCACGTTCCACCACGTTCTACTACAGCACACACTAGACAGTCGCCCCGTGCCCACTAACCTCTCAGTAACTCCCACCCACTACCCAAGCATCCACGACATTTCCACGCCCACGTCACGCATGTGATTAGCAACGCTTAGTCAGTGCTGACCAACCAGCCCATCCACCACTTAGAATATCCCTTCACTGGTCACCCCAATTGTTGCCAAGGCCCCCCTCCTTTGCTACCTTCAAACAATTGCTTGGATTCCGTCGCAAGCTGCCGAGTATCACGCCCGTTTAGCGCCGTCTTCTCTCCATTTTGCCGCCGTTTTCCTCAACGCTTCTCTACCATCGCTCACATCACTGACGCTGTCGAGAACCCTCACGAAATTGCACTGATAAAAGCAACCATCACCACTTTTCAATAGAACCATCACCAATTGACGATGTCCACCAGCGGATTCAAGAAGAGTGAGTACGCCATCGCGTCTGACGACGAAAGCGTCCAGGACGTGCCCACCAATGCCCCAATCCGCAGATCATCGTCGTTGTTTTCGTTGACATCGAAGGACTTGCTTCCCAAGCCCGAACAGAAGGAATACCTTGCGTTTATAGAAGATGACAGACACTTTAGTTTGGTGCGTAACTTGCACATGGCCGACTTCATCACGTTGTTGAATGGGTTTTCTGGGTTCTACTCCATCATTTCGTGCTTGAGATTCACATTGACTGGTCAGACCCATTACGTGCAAAGAGCCCACTTTTTCATCTGTTTGGGGTTGTTTTTTGACTTTTTTGACGGAAGAGTGGCCAGATTGAGAAACAAGTCCTCGTTGATGGGACAGGAACTTGATTCCTTGGCTGACTTGATTTCCTTCAGTGTCAGTCCTGCAACCATTGCCTTTGCCATTGGCTTCCAAACCACCGTCGACGTGTTGATCTTGACCTTCTGGGTCTTGTGTGGCTTGACCAGATTGGCCAGATTCAACATTTCCACCAACAACATTCCCAAAGATGCCTCGGGAAAATCCCAGTACTTTGAAGGTTTGCCTGTCCCCAGTAACTTGATCTGGGTGGCTTTCATGGCCACCTTGGTGTTCAAGGACCGCATCTTGGAACAATTGCCCGCTGGAGTCTTTTTCAAGGACACCGTGTTTGAATTCCATACCATTGCCATTGGTTTCCTCTTGCAAGGATGCGCAGAGATCTCCAAGAGCTTGAGAATTCCCAAGCCATAAACCCGCCCCCCCAATC